>JAULKM010000007.1:17556821-17586894 GCA_032355605.1 Rubia tinctorum
AAGAGACCACTCTAGAGATCGAAACTCTCCACAGTGGGGGACTCTAGAGTGGTCTCTTAACAAGAGACCACTTAAAAGCCTCTTGGTAAGAGGCCGGTCAAAAAGTCATTCAGCCAGGCCTTGCACATGGGTGCGTCAGGCCGCAGGTGGCCCTTTTTTTTGTCCCCTGCATGGACACGTGACACGTTCTCAGTCGACCACGTGTCCCACCTCTGAAGCCCTTTTTAAAAATTTCTTCAGCGGATACATGTCGCCCACTGGTTGGGTCACGTGTCCACAACGGTCAAATTGAATAGGCCGCCCATTTTTTCAAATTCGGGGGACACGTGGGCGAATCACAGTGCTGCACGTGTCACCCATGCAACGGTTGAATTTAATTTCTGAAATTACTGGGACACCCACTCATAGGGCGACACGTGTCCCACTCAGAGGGCGACACGTGTCCCAACAGATAATTTTAAAAATCTGAAATTTTAATTAGTAGTAATTGGTCAAACTAGATCAATATTTCGATTTCCAAGTTATAATAATTGGTCGGACTTGGTCAATTTTTATTATTTAAGTATTTTACGCAAATTTTCTAGCCGTTATAATCGATTTTCGCTAATCTAATATTTTATTTTTAATTTCGATCAATTTTTTTCTACTATTATTTATTTTTAACGGGGGTTTTAGGAAAAAATAATATTGGAACTAAAAACGAAATTTAGTTAATTTTCTGCAACGAAATGCGATTTAAAAAAGGAAAAAATTATTTAAAAATTTTGAAAAAATTAAATTTTAAATTCCATAACCTATTAATAAATTTCACATTCAACTTATTTTGGGTGGACAAATTTATTTACATTAAATGTTAATTGTAAAATTAATGAGTATGATAGAGAAAATCAAGTGGAGTCCATGCATAATGCTGAGTGATCTCTTGCCACTATGGAGGAAAAAAAGGTGGATTCTTAAGTGGTCTCTTAGGGTGAGGTGGAAGAGGGATTTGGAAAAATAGGTCTCTTACACTGCCCATGGCCTTATAGGCACCCCTAAAATCCACTCCAACCAACATTGTTACAAGTTGTAATCATTATACTCTCTCCGTTCGACGAATAGTGGCACTATAAGTTTATGTGTTTAGATTTAGGTGGAGAAAATGTATGGAGAAAATTGATTGTAGAAAGTAAAAAGTAGAATGAGTGATGAAATTAAAAAAATCTTGATAAAAATGGTAAGCATGTCATTTAAAAAGAAATATTTCATTAAAGCAAGTGTGCCACTAATGGAGGGAGTACAAACTTTGCAAACACACATTATTTTGGGAGAAAATTAATACTCCCTCCGTCCCATGGCAAATTACAGTCCAATCATTGCACACCGTTCGAGAAAGATTTTTGACCGTTAATATGTTTAACTACGTATAATAACGGTAAATAAAAAGTTACTTTATAGGAACTACTTGTTACGAAGAATTCAATAATATCAGATATGCTAATATTATTTTTTATATATCTGTTCTAATATGCGGTTAAATTTTGATATAGAATAGTGCCATAAAATAAGTGGGTAATTTGGGATGATGCAATGCAGGTTGAAGTGCTGCAAAAGAACTGAATATTTCCCTTTTACGTTCATTCATTGAACCGCCAAAACCCCAAAACAAACTGAAATTCATTTTGGCAGCAAACCATTTTCGGATGCTAAACGCACAGCGAACCAAAACGCACAACACGAAGTGAGGAACCGTAAAGATGGACCGCATCGACGCCGCCGCTGACCTATCGTTCCGGCTAGGATTCACCGGCCATAGCGGCCACCTCACCATCGAGCCGCTCCCTCCGGTCCACCGCCGCACTCGTCTCAGCTCCCTTCCGGACTTCGTACTCGTAATGCCTCCATTTCTTCTTCCTTCGCACTCTGAGTTGCGCTCTCTTCGCGTTTAAAGTAGGTTAATGATTGACAGCTAGGGCTTATGTATACCTCGTTGACGATTCTGTTCGTTTGTTGAATTGTATTGCGCATTTGAAGTTTTGATACTTGCACTTTACAGTAGTTTTGTGGTTTTAATCTCTGTAACATTTGTTGAAATTAGATGGAGTAGTGTATTTATGGTACATAGGATTTTTTATTTGTTTTGTTTTGTTTGGGAAAAGGATAATCATTTGGGAATTGACATCTAATCAGAGGAATTCTGTTTGATGTGATGTATTGCTAATGAAGTAGTCATTAGTTCTTTCTCTTTATAAGATAATTAGTAGTTGCTGCCTGTTGGATTTTGTTTTTATATGAGACTGGAATGGATGCGAACAACTGGCAACATTTATGACACTTGGAATTCTTACAGTTTTTGGTATGAGTTATGGAGTTAAGATCCTATTAAACACTACAATGCAAAGGTACCAGATAGATGAATCTGGCTAACATGAATGCTCATATTTCGAAAATCAGCGTATAGAATGCTCATATTGGTTCCTTATTTCAGCCTCCTGCATTCCCCCCTGAAACACCAGAATCAATAGAGGAGTATATCAAGGAAACATATTTAGTACCAAGGTTGGATGCTGATGAGTTCTCTCCTGAAAAAGCTGGAAAGCAATGGGAATTTAATTGGTTTGACAGAGCTAAAATTCCATTGGATCCCTCTTTGCCTCGATCCGTAGTTGTTCCAACATGGGAGCTACCTTTCAGACGAATGAAAAGGGATTCTGGGAATGAAGCATGGGAGCCTAGTTCAGAAGAGGTATTCAAGTGGCTTCTTGCTTCTTCTTCCTCAAATTCTTGTGACTAACTCTTAGTTAAATTGTTAGAATCATTAGATTTTACTTCAAAATGCAGGGTCACCATTCCGGATTTGTAAAAAATAATACTACATTAATTTATTTATAATTCCCCCCGATTTTTGGAGTTGATTTATGATGATGTTATAGGTTGACATATCAGAACTTACAGAAGTATCTGAGGATTCTGGGTCATTGCCTCGTATTGTTGGTCCTGCAAAGGATTTTGTAAGGGGAAGCCTCAGCAGCCGTCCTTTTCGTCCGGGTGGATTGGAGGATTCCCCTTCTCTGGGAAGGATAGTTCCCGAGGGAGCTTCTACTGGTGAATGGGTTAGGGAGATAATTAATGGAGGTCCTGCTCAATCTATTCTGCCAAGCTTTAAGACTGGGCTAGATTTTGGTGATCTCAAGGTACTGCTGCTCGATTTCCCTTCTGTAGAAATCATTTGCTAAAAAATGCTTCTTCTTAGTAAGCATTGAGTTAATTTATCGTCTTCTCGTGCACTAACTTTGAGAAGGCACATTCAAGCTCATGGAAAGTTTATACAGATAGTAGTGCTGCAAAGACAACTGAGGATGCAAGACCGGTTAGTTTCTAGAATTTGAATAATGCTTAATCTTAATGTAAAATATTGGTTTTTCAGACTTTTGGTATACATGCTTGGAATTAACTTGTGAAACTAGAATTGGATTCTTGTTTTGGCTGGGCGGTTTATTGACAGCCTTCTCTTGGCAATCAGCAGAGTGATTTGTCTGTGACGTTTGATGACCTATTTAAAAGAGCTTGGGAAGAGGATGCCTCATATGCTGAAGATGGTCTCTCTCTCTCTCTCTCTCTCTCATATTTTAATGACAATCTGTTCACTGGTTTTATAGTATCTAAAAGATATGGAGACTTTGGGCTTTTAATTATAATTTTGACAGATTTTTTCCAAGTTAGAGGAATGTGGACCCCTGCTGGAGAAGAAGAAAATCTAGGTTTAAAATATAATAAACAATACTTCCTTTGTCCCACTATATACTTCCCATCAACAGTTTGCATGGGGATCAAGGAGGGAGTAAATGCATGGGGAAGAAGTAGTGGAGAGAATAAAAGGAAATGATGAAAAGAAAGTAGTTTGATGAATGGGTGAGTATGAGTTGACTTTTGCTTAAAAAAGAAAGTGCAAAGATCTTAGTGGGACAGATCAAAGAGGAAAGTGGAAAGAACATAGTGGGAAGGTATTGTGTTTAGATCCATCTGGATGCATGGTGGGCGAACTTTTCTCAGTATCATCATCACACATACTAAGCGTCTGCAATATAGAGAAGTGGATATTGTTCTATATAGCTCTGCCCTTCAGCTTAGCAACACAAGATTTCTGATCTAAGTAGCTCCATGTTTCAATGCTGTCCTATCAACTCATGCCTTCTCCTCCTCCATAGAACCCTCCTTATCTCCTTCCCCTCAGAAAGATAAGTAGACATACATAGAGATTTTTTGTGAGTTTTAGGATTTTTTTGTGTAGCTTTGGCTCAGGCCACTCATGCTTTTTTCAGGTCAAAAGCTTGTTTATAGGGATCCTAAATAATAAAGGAGCAGGGTTAAGGATCTCAGCTTTAAAAAAAATAAAAATTCCACTCACGACTTAAGGGTTTCCCTGCCTTTGCCTCTTTTTTTTTTTTTGTTTTTGTTTTTTGAGAAGGCCTCCTTTGCTATTTGGTGGTCCACGCTGATTGCCAAATACGTTCATAATTGAGGAATTGGTTAGAGTTTGAGGACATATTTCTGATCATGTACCTAGCCTATTCTCTTAATGCTGATAACCTGATTTTTTGTATGGACAACTTCTTTGTCCTGGCCAAGGCTGTCTATAGAGTTGAGATAAATCCTTTAATTTTATAGCTTGCTGTTGTTGCTTTCCATCTTTCACCATCAGGTATGTTGAACTTATATGCTGTATATGTAGGCCACGTATCTACGTTGTCAACGGAAGCAGAAGAAGTGGTCTCTGTTGATATAGGGTTAAAGACTGAAGTAAATAACGAGGAGGCTTTAGGGACCGATTCATCTGTTTTGGATGAGATATTGTCCTTGGGATCACCAGAAACTCCTTTAATTTCAGATGGTGATCATGATGGTGGCAGACAACAGCAGAAAGAGGTAACATTTTGCTCTGGACTTTTTACTTGAATGTTGATCTTTGTGGACTTAAAGGCCTTGGAGTATCCCCCTTGTCCCAGTCACTTCTTTTGCTATTTGATTCATTGCTTAACTGGAAAAATGCCTCAATATGTTGTGGAATTTGTACCCCACAAAATGGTTTTTGTGACCTTTTTTAATTGATACAGGCATGGGTTGTAAGTGGAGGCGGTGACAAGATTGTGGAGCACTTTTATGAACTGATTCCTGATATGGCACTAAATTTTCCTTTCGAATTGGATCCGTTCCAAAAGGAGGTAATGATGATTATTAAACCAAGGAATCTTCGTTTTTCCCTTGACTATTCAGATGCTTAACAGAGCTTTTTAAACATCAACTAGAGCTTTTCCCAAATGAGATACACAAATCTATTTAACTCTTATTTGCTCTGAAGAAGAAAAACGATTTTGCTTTGAAAAGGAATTTGTGGACCTCACTTAATGGTTTTAATAACCTCAATCTACTTCTTACCCAGTTAATTTTGGCAGTCTTAGTTAGCTAGCTTGGACTATCGACAATAATTTACTGCCAAACAAGATGTATTGTCTCACTTGTAGGAGTTTAGTTGTTCTATAAATGAAAAATTCTTGGAAACATGCTATCATTTTGTAGTCTTGTTTGAGAACTGTTTCTCATCCTTTGCTGAAGTGTGTCAATTGCAGGCTATCTATTATCTTGAACGAGGAGAATCTGTTTTTGTGGCAGCTCATACATCTGCTGGAAAGACGGTTGTTGCAGAGTATGCATTTGCTTTGGCAACAAAAGTATGGTACTTTCTACAACTATTCATTGTATGAAATTTGGATTAATAGTCGGAAAGGGTTTCTAGTCTCTCTCATGGTTTGATATCATATTATAGCCTCTGGTCTTAGTAATAATTTACTACTGTACTTGCTTCTGACTTTTGCAGCATTGCACAAGAGCTGTATATACTGCTCCCATCAAAACCATCAGTAACCAAAAATATCGTGATTTTTGTGGGAAATATGACGTTGGCCTTCTCACTGGTGATGTCAGCTTGAGGCCAGAAGCCTCTTGTCTTATCATGACTACTGAGATATTGAGATCAATGCTCTATAGAGGTGCTGACATAATACGAGACATAGAGTGGGTAAGTTAATTGGCAAAGTTGTTTCTGCTGCTTTGTGAATCTACCAGCTTGCTGTATATATGCTTCCAGCTTTATTTTTTAAATATTAATTCTTTTTGGGTATTTTACTGATGATTCTTCATTGCTCTGTTCCTACCCAAATGGAAGAATAGGTTATATTTGATGAAGTTCACTATGTGAATGATGTTGAAAGAGGTGTTGTGTGGGAAGAAGTGATCATCATGCTCCCAAGCCACATTAACTTTGTTCTTCTGTCATCCACGGTAAGCTTTGGTGTCTTTCTGATCTACATTTTTTTCTCTCTTTTTGAATGAAATGGAAATGAAGCATTTGGATCACTAATACCTCAGTCTTTGATCATCTGCAAATTATCAAATTGGTAAATAAATGTGAATATATCTTCAGCTACTCATGCATGAACTTTGGAAGTGCGTCTAGTGTTATGGTTTTGATGGTTTTGTTTCAAGAGGTGAGTAGCCTTAGCTAGCGTCCTATGTTAAATGAAACGTAGATCTTTTTCTGCCTAATGCATAGCCTGAGTGTGCTGCATAAACATGACATAAATTTTGGTCCAACCATTCATCAGATTGTGAGATTTTATACATTTCCTGCTGCCTTACAGGTACCAAACACAATTGAGTTTGCTGATTGGATTGGACGGCCTAAGCAAAAGAAAATCTGCGTAACCAGGTTCTTAATTTATTTTAATCAATGGAGGATATGAATAACACACCTTGGATACTATGAAATTTATTACGTTATTCTTATTTCTTGGTGCTCCAATTTGGTTACTAAAGTAAAATTTTATATATTGTGTCGTATGAAGTATTCTTTTGTCACTCTCTGCCATTTCTTCATCTTTCATCAGTGCAACTAAAAGACCAGCTCCTTTGGAGGATAATCTGTTCTATTCCGGAGAACTTTACAAAGTCCCTGAAAATGAGAAGTTTTTGCCTCAAGGACTGAAAGCTGCCAAAGATGTTGATAAGAGGACCACAAGTACAGGTGCTGGTGGAAGTGGAGGTAATCCTGGGTTTGTGGCTCATGATAGGGCTCGAGGTTACAAGCGTGGAAGTTCTGTTCAAGGAAAACAGACCAAGCATTCTGGATTGAAGAACTTGGGGACAAGTGGGGTTGTTTGGTTAAACCAGAACAACGCCCTTGGTAATATGGCGCCGAGGAGATCAGAGGAAAATTTGTGGCTGTCACTTATCAAGAAACTCTCGAAGATGTCCCTGTCACCTGTGTGTGGGACATTCTATTTAGCTGTGTGCATCTTCCATTTCAATGAACTGATTGTAACTACATACTGATGTGTGAGCATTCATTACAGGCATACATCCATATATGGATTCTTCAAGAACAAATGTATTATCCTTTATTGCACGTTGCTTCAGCAAGTTAGCTATGCTTCTTGATTTATCAGTAGTTGGTAAATGTCTCTGATTTCAAATTTTACTTTATAACTCAAGTTACTCGCTGTACTTAGTGCTGCACAGCATTTACTGTGTTTTTCTTATTTTTTGCCGTGTTCCCCGGGTATGACTTGGTTTATAAATTTCCTTGCAGTTAAAGGGTTGGTTTGAATATCTTGATGACAATCTTTATTTTATTTGCTCTGATTTTACTTTGTCAACATATTTGGTTTAGTTTTAAATTCTAACTGAGAGCACAATAAGCTAAAGGTTTCACACTAGCTTAAGAATCTCAGACTCTCAGTTGTTGGACTAAATTTGATCATTTTCATGCATGCAGGAGATGGTCCAAGGATTTGATCAAGAAACTGCTACAGTAGTTGTTGCTAGATTTGCTTCTTATAAGATGGAGACTGAGGTAAATCTTTTTTATTTTTTTGAGAATTATGCCAGGCCATCTTTTGCTTACAAACTGGGAGTAATAGAAAGTAAATATATTTTTTCTTAACAGTAATTATGTTAAAATTTATTATAGTTTACTACTTGCCAGCAAACTGTAAATGATTCTAGATACTGGAGTTTGTTTATTTGGAAAAGCCAGTGTGTTTTTCAGCAGAGCAATTATCGCAATTCCGATTTGCACATAGAAGTATATAGATATATAGGTTTTTTATGATTTTTTTATTCAATGGTGATGATATGTATAAAACCATGAAAGAAAATTATCATGTTCAAAGTGTGGAACTTGATGCCAAAACTGTTATTGTTGGAAAGATATACGTGTTGCCCGGAATACTTTGAACTCTCTTCCAAGCAAATTACATGAATCTGAGTATGGGGTGATTTGAGATCTCCTCTTCTACTATTTTCATTTTTTTGTTTGCAATGTGATTCTAGGAAGGAATGATATCTTATCGCCACTCTGAATATTATATTCTGAATGCATATATCCAAGTGGCATTCTGTCTCATATCGCTCTCTCCAGTAGCTAATGTATGTATGTTTTCTCCCTTGCTCAAATCACTCACTGTCCTCTGTATGAATAACAGGATAGCTTTGATCCTACCCGGTGGTTGGATCGGAGTTTGATCCGTGTTTGTGCTAAATTCGGGGACTATCGGAAGGATGAGCCATCCTCATTCTCATTGAATCCGTTCTTTTCATTATTTCCTCAATTTATGTTCAATCTGCGGCGATCACAATTTGTACAGGTAAGATAAAGCTCTCAAACATAAGAGTTCAGTTTGTAGTTTGACAGCTGTGTCTTGTTTAATTTTACTGTGCTTCTTCTTCGCTTCTCTTTCTCCCGCTTATATCTCTTGCCAACAGGTATTTAATAATAGTCCGGATGAGACAGCGTACTTCCGCATATTGTTGAACCGGGAGAACATAAACAACTCTCTTGTCATGATTCAACCATCATTAATGGCATACTCTTTCAACTCTCTTGCTCCAGTGCCTGCTTTGTTAGATGTGGCATCCATTTCAGCTGACAGGATTTTGTTGTTAGATTCATACTTCAGTGTTGTTATTTTCCATGGGATGACAATTGCTCAGTGGAGGAAGATGGAATATCAGAACCTGGCGGAACATGCGGTATTTGCTGCCTGTTTCTCCTCATGTGCCAGATTTCTTAATTTCTTAACTTTCCCTTCGATTGTAATTCTAGCTTTATTTGGAATTATCCCACTGAAATTTTATCATAGATGTTTTCTGTTAATCCTGGTGGGATCCAGGATATCTGCAGATTCTGCACTATCTACTATGATAAAATTGACTCCATGATTCTTTTATTCAGATGATGGAATTCATATTATGTGATAAGATAGTAGGCCAATGGTAGTTTCTTATGAATCAGAAGGACTGCTTATTCTGATGGCTTTTCTCCCACATTCTATAGGTATTTGCCCAACTTTTGCAAGCTCCTCAGGATGATGCTCAACACATAATTCGTGAGCGGTTTCCCATCCCGAGGCTGGTTGTCTGTGATCAGCACGGTTCGCAGGTCAGTCTCTGGCCTAATCTTGGTTTTTTTCATACTTAATTCACCGGAAACTAGCTTAAGGTTTATTTTCACTTGGGTCAACCCTCATGTCACTTGTATGAGTGTGCTCTGGAATGCTGTAGTTTTTGCCTGATGTGTACTTGTAATTTATCTAACTGTAGTCTTCTTATTTGACGACCTGGATGGGGGAATTTATCTAACTTCGAAAAGAGATACTGATTCGCTGCACACATATATCCCTTGTTTATTGTGATTTTTTTTGCATCTGCTGATAAATTGATAATAATACTTGCTCTGCAAAGATGAACAATTATAATCCATGAGGCTCTTTCTTTGTGGATGGCTCACGGCTTTGGGTCGTATGAGAAATGTCCTTTAGAGGGGGGTGGATCTCCAACACCATTTTTGAAAGTGCTTTCATAGTGCATGGAGTTGGTGTGTTGGAGCAAACATTAGATGCTACAATGGTCCGTAATGATTTACATGCTTAGGTAAATGCAGTTTTGTGTGCCATCATATTGCAAGTTAAGATTATTGCAACAAATACCATACGCCCTCCGGTCCACTAACATTGGCACCATTTCCTTTGTCCACTAACATTGGCACCATTTCCTTTGTCCACTAACATTGGCACCATTTCCTTTGTCCACTAACATTGACACCATTTCCTTTTTTGTTTGGTTTTTAAACAATGGCACCTTTTTTGGGCAAAATTTAGATTATTTCTATCCACTCAATTTACTTTTTTTACTCTTTCAATACAATCTCCTCCACTCATTTTACTTTTTTTTTTTTTTAAAAAGTTTGCCATTTTGTTGGATGCCATTAAAAAAGAGCAAGATGGAGTATTTCCTTTGTAGAAACATTCGTAGTGATACTGGAATACTGCCATTTCATCATACACTCTAGCTGTAGCAGGTCAAAAAGCTATGAGTACCTTGCCTTTTGGTAATGCAGGTTGAATCCTTTTTGCTCATTTTTTCTTCTTCGTCATTCATTAATATATTTATCCTTCTCCGAGGATTGGTTTGTCCAGTGTTTTTGTTGAACCGAGATTGCCATGCCAGTTTGTTCTGGACAGGACTCGTCCTGTACTGTATCAGTGTATACTTGTTAACAATTTTCATGTTGAGTATGTGGTGTGCAGAGATAATAATGGGAACTTGCATGCATTTCATAATGTTTGTTGCCATCATGTTTCCCTCCTTACATCTGGAACTGGGCAGAAATATTGTTTTGTTTGCCCGTATCATGTCAGTTTTTAGCTCCCCCTTGTGTTATAATTGGTGTTGTAAATGATTCAGATTTACCAGTGCTACCAGTTGCGTACTAAAAAAATATTAGGCTTGTCCCTTATTGCTAAGAGAACAATCTTTATGTATGGAAGTGTAGGAAATGTGGTTGGTTCCATTAAAGGTGGTGATTTGGGGACCATTTGTACTTCTCAACTTTGACAAAGGAATGCATCAACAAATATTTCAGATAAATACTGTCGGGGAAGAATGGTTGGGTAGCACTAACGAGATATTGAGCTCTAGGATAATTGATTCCCTCTTAGCTTCATTTGCCGAAGAGAGTACACACTTGAGCGCAACTGGAAGGTATGTTATGTTCCCCTTTAAGTGTAATTTTTTTTGAATGTTATGTCTGAGTTTGTAAGTTCATTTGTCTCTCTGGCTTTCATCAAAGGAGGTCTCCTTTCAAGTTTCAATTTTGATTACAACTATATCATTTTTCATGCAGGTTTTCTGCGATAACTACTTAGATGGGGGATATCATGTTCCTTATGCTCATTAAGGTCTTACATATGGCCTTAATCATGAGTCTTATTCCAGCACAATATGATCACTGAATCTTATCATTGAGGGCTTTCTATCTGTTCATCATTCTGTTTCTAGCACTGACATGTTTTTATGTATTTTTTTATGTCTAAATTCTGGGGATATGCTTGAATACGAGTTTAATCAATACTGGTGTGTCATTCTATTAGATTGTAGATTTTTTTTATTATAAAGTTTGAGCACCTCTCTTTATCATATAATATTTAATTTTCTTATGCTCTGATCTAAAAGTTAGCATCCAGAGATGCGGTGATGATTCTGTAAAAAGTGGACCAGACTTTAATCAGCTAGGATCAGAAGATCTATATGCTTTGTGTATCCAAATTTCATGATCATAAAGTAAGTGCAATGATGTGAGATTTTTTGTTCTTTATTTGTGGGTGATAGTTGATGTATAATTGAACATGCAAAGTGGTAATTATTGTCTCTTAGGTGTACACCTTAGATGGTCACAAACTTGGTTATACCACTGGGGCCTACAAAATGTCAAGTGGTATTTGATTACTTTCTCGATGCATCTCTTAAGGTACTAGAGTTGATTCTTGTACACTGATTCTGTTATATTTATTGAACCAGGGAATATTGAATTGTTCTATCTATTTCATGAGTTCAAAACTTTTAATGAAGTACAAGTGTCACAAATTTGTGAAAAAATGAACGAGAGAATGGAATTATCGGTTCTAAAATATATGTAAAACCTCGATACGTAAAGTTTACAATCTTAGTTTAGCTGGTCTTCTTGGTTGAGAAGATATGATGGATGAATTTAGTAGCTTTGGTAAAGATTGAGATTTTTTTAATACGACCATTTCCAGGGGTGATTTATGTGCGCTTTTTCATTAGTGAGATATCATAAAGTACAGAAACATTTATAGTGCTAGATCAGTAGTTTCGTTGTTGTATGATGTCATCACAATCAGACTATCGAATGATCATTAGTGAAAGCCATCAGTGTCCATACTGGCCTACAAGTGAAATGGGACTAATGTTATTTTACATGTGATAGCTATAACTGTTCTTATATCTAGACCGTAACTTGTAGAAAATGATTGATATGTGATCCCTTTGAGGATTTCATATAAATAATCTTGAAGGACAGTAATAAAGTTCAGGAGCAACTAATTCTGCCCAAAATCTCGTTATCTATCTCTATACAAACTTCTTAGTACTTTTGAGCTAAGCCCAAACCAGTCTTTATTTGTGTTGAACTTTACAGGAGAAGGACATCGTATTATGTGAAACTGTTCAAAGAGGTATCAAGTCGCCAACATATGCAGGGGCGGAGCCATAAAACTTTCGTGGCGGGGGCTAGTTAGAAAATGTTTAATAAAAAAATACAACAATACTTAAAACTCGAAATTAATATAATGAACACTAAAATTCTTAACATACGTATAAAATATTATTTGAACAGTGATAACCTAACTTGCAGGAGAAAGTGAAGACAATTGCATTTTTTCGAGATTTCATGCGTTGTCGTAGAATGGATTCATTGTCGATTGTTGCGAAAATTCTCTTCTCAATGTGTACGACAAGACTATCATTCATCAATGCATCTCACATGCGACTACACAAATCAATCTTCACAATTTTCATAGCAGAAAACACCCTCTCCACAGTAGCAGCTGTGACCGCTAAAACCAATACCAACTCGATCAACCGATATAACAATGGAAATATTCTATGAAAATCAGTTTCAACTAACCTCAGAGCAAAAGTACCCAAAATTTCAATGCTTGAAAATCGAGGGTCACATTACATAGCATGGATATAATTCCTTAACTGAGATTCAAGATACATGTGATCAATGTGAGAGAAGTCTTATGGATACATAGTTGCAAGATGAATCAATTCCTGAACGCTGAATTGGTAGAAAGAATTTCTTGGATCAAGACAGGCAATGCAACTAAGCAATGTTGTGCTAATTTCTGAAAAACAATTGTTCATCTCCTGTATGATCAAATCAACAACCTGAAATTGTAAAATTAACAGTCAATAACACAAAGAAATATTTCTTTTTTAATAAAATATAATGAACAAGCATACCTGAAGAAACAAATCTACGTGATAATGATGATAATTGGTTATGAGTTGCCCCCTTTGGCCGAGGAAGTAGTATAAAAGTTCATTTCATATTGTACAAAGGTTTAGAATGTAATATCTTTTAACATGTAAAAGTTTAAGTGCATTTTTTATTAAACTTTCACCCGTAGAATATGATTTTTAACTTCGCACTTTAAATTTAAATTTTGAAAATGACAGAATGTATTTTCCCGTAATGAACTCTATATTGCTCATATAAATAAATAGAGTACAATGAAGTAAACTAGTGCTAGTAGAACTCTAGCCTAGTCAACATGTCTATCTAAAATCAATCAAATCAAATCAGAATCGTAATTTACTCTAACACCCCCCCTCAAGCGAAGCGTCGGATGCTCAGTGACGCAAAGTTTGGATCTGAAAAACTCGAACAAAGAACGAGAAAGGCCCTTGGTGAAAATGTCAGCAATCTGAAGAGCAGTGGAGACATAGGTGACACGCAGGTTCCCATAAGTGACCAACTCTCAGACAAAATGGTAATCGATGTCAATGTCCTTCGCTCTCTTGTGAGTAACAGGATTTTGTGCCAAGAAAATAACACCACGGTTGTCACATAACAGCAGTGGAGAGCCAGAAAGTGGAACACAAAGATCTCGTAGAAGATGAGCCAGCCAGCCGACCTCAGAGGCGGTGTTGGCGAGAGCTCGATACTCAGACTCAATGCTGGAGAGGGAGACCATGGGCTGCTTCTTGGCACTCCAAGAAATCAAGTTACCACCAAGGAACACAACATAGCCATACGTGGATCGACGAGTCTCTAAAAATCAAGCCCAGTCAACATCAGAGTAACCCAAAACCTCCGGAGTACTAGACGAGCGAAAAGTGAAACCAAAACGAAGTGTTCCTCAAACATAACGAAGAATCCGAGTAACAGCTGTAAAATGGTCCTCACGCGGATCCTGTAGAAACTGACTTACAGTGTCAACCGAAAAAGCCAGATCAGGACGAGTGATGGTCAGGTACTGGAGAGCGCCCACCAAAGAAATGTACAAGATCGAATCCCAAAAAGGTGGACTAGAGGAGTTGTGCAACTGGGAGCTAGGTACAAATGGAGTAGTCATCGGAGCAGCATCAGACATCCCAGCATGAGTGAGAATATGTCTGGTATATCTCGTCTGACCCAGAAATAAACCAGACGAGGTAGATGATACCTCTAAACCAAGGAAGTAATGAAGGGTCTCTAGATCCTTGATAGTAAACTCTTGATGCGTTCGATCAATAAATTGCCAAATAACAGCCGAGTCATTGCCGGTAAGGATGATGTCATCAACATAAACCAGAAGATACAACAAGGATGATCCACGAGCAAGAACAAATAGAGAAGTATCAGCAAGTTAGCACTGAAACCCAAGCTGAGATAAATACGTGTTGAATCTCTGAAACCAAGCTCGAGGTGCCTGCTTTAGACCATAAATGACCTTTCGCAAGTGACAAACATAACCCGGATGTAGAGAGTCCTTATAACCAACCGATTATGCCATGTAGACAGGGTTATCAAGAACGCCATTAAGAAAAGCATTCTTGACGTCTAACTGATGAAGGGGCCAAGAGCGCATTGTGGTCATGGTAAGGACTGTTCGAACTGTGGAGGCTTTGACCACTGGACTGAATGTGTGATCAAAGTCAAACTCTAGAATCTAAGAAAACCCCTGTGCGACCAGCCGGGATTTATGACGATCCACAAATCTATCTAGACGATACTTCAGCCGATAGACCCACTTAGAACCAACATCATTAAGGCCTGATGCCGAGGTACAAGATCCCAAGTATGTTCTCCTCGAAGAACTGCAATCTCATCATCCATAGCAGCAACCCAAGAATACTCAGTGGGTTCGGACTGAGAAATCAAGGCAGCGAGAAGGCCATGAGCAACAATATCTGAGTAATCCTGATGCTAAATAGTCCTTGTCGTGGACTTGGTGGACATCCAATGGGCACGAGGCCGAGGAGTAGACATCGGAGGAGAATGAGCCACAAACGATGTCGTGGAAGAAGCAGCGGATGTAGTAGGAGAGGACACAGTCGAGGAAAACTGGAGCGGGTCGGGCCGAGCGGGTTGGATGGGTTGAGCGGGAACCGACGTCTCAGTGTCCATACTGCAGATATAACAAGGATTAGAAATAGACGTAGCAGGCGGCAAAGATAATGCACTAGAGCTACCATCACTATCAAGAAATGCAAAGACATCCAGAGTCACCATGGGAGCCCCAGTAGCTAAAACTGAAGCAAAAGGATAGCAACCCTCGTTAAATTGAGTGTGGCGGGTA
Organism: Rubia tinctorum; assembly: GCA_032355605.1. Taxonomy (NCBI): domain Eukaryota; kingdom Viridiplantae; phylum Streptophyta; class Magnoliopsida; order Gentianales; family Rubiaceae; genus Rubia; species Rubia tinctorum. Next base: position 17,572,505 of record JAULKM010000007.1, read on the forward strand.
ACATAAACCTTGCCAGTGGAAGGGTCAAGACATCGAAAATCCTTATAATGGCAACCGTAACCGATAAAAACACATGGAACGCTCCTGGGAGATAACTTATTATCCGCCATAGGATGAACATAAGGTAATACTCTACATCCAAAAGGGTAAAAGTTGGAGTAGATCGCATCCCACTGATAGAGAAGTCTGTAGGGAGATGCACCCTGTAAGACCGGAGTAGGTAACTGGTTGATGATATAAACGGCGGTGGCAAATGCATCATCCCACTTGGATAACAGAAGATGCGAGTGAAAGAGTAACATAAGACCCATTTCCGCAACATGTATGTTCTGGTGTATATGGACACGACATCTGATGGTGAATGACTTTGGAGGCAAAACGAGACTGCAGTCGTATGCTCAAGAATTCCGTACCACCATCACTCTGAAAAACCTTGATTTTGGACGAAAAATTATTTTCGACGAGAGCCTCAAAATGAAAGTAGGCATCCGAAAAATTGGATTTACGATGAAGAGGAAAAAGACAAGTGAAATGTAAAAAATCATCAACAGACAAGGCATAATAAGCAAAACCATTGTCAGATAAAACCAGGGAGGGCCCCCATAAATCACAGTGTACCAAGTCAAGCACGTGCGCAACACATTTAGAATTCTCAAAAAAAGCTAACCGTTTTCCCTTCGCCATAACACAAGGAGTACAAAGATGCGATTTAGGTAACAAGGATGAAATCAAAATTAAACCGGACTTCTGCAAGCTTGAAATGACCTCAGCTGGCACATGTCCCAGCCTAACATACCACAACTCGTAAGACTCCCGTCCTTTATTTTGCTGCAAAAAGGAAACAAGTGTTGCATCACCTCTGTCCAAAACGTACAGTCCTCCATCACTGTGGCTCCTACTCACGACGGCCTTGGAAACTTTGTTCTTAATCACAAAGTTTCGATCATCAAAAGTAACAAAGACATTCAGATCCTTGGTCAATTTACTAATAGATGGGAAATTCTTAGTAATGTCGGGCACAACCAAAACATCATATAATCTTAAAGAATCAGAAATCCATGAATCACCAATATGGGAAATCTGAATGGAAGCACCATTACCAACAGAAACGTGAGATTTACCGGAATAAGGAGTAATACTCTATAGGCCAGAAGCCGAAGACGCTATGTGACTAGTTGCGCCGGAATCAATGTACCAGTCTAAAGTGCAGGAAGATGGATTTAACTGCATGGATGCCTGAAAATTCTCGGCCAAATGAGTAGAGTCTTGGTGATGATTTTGTGCAAGAATTTTGTAACACGTCACAGCATAATGGCCCGGACGACCACACCATGTGCACTGAGGGCTACCATGACCTGAACCAGCACCATAGCCAAACTGAGCAAGTCCGAAAACAGACTGCTTGCCACATCGTTCACCAAATCTGAAGCCACAGGCGACGTGTGTGGATCACGCGCTTCCGCCCCTAGTCGGCGCGTGATCCCACGCACGGCTGGGGGCTGATCTTCTGCAGAAAAAGTAACCAGACCTGGAGTTGCTGCTGACTGAACCTGTAAATTCCTCAAAAATGCCTCATGATTTTTGGCACGCGACAAAACATCAGCATAACAAGGCGTAGGGGAAGAATTAATCAACAGGGCAGAGAAATTTTTAAACTCAGGACCAAGGGCAGTTAGAAACCAAATAATTTTGTCATCATTGCAGACCGGAGAACCCATAATGGACAGTTGCTCAAAAATATCTTTAAACTTTAAATGGAGTTCATGAACAGTACCTGGCTTACGAATACCATGGGCGTCGGCACGAAGGTGCAGAATAGTGGACGTACTAGTGTTTTGAAAAACTGCAGTGAGATTTTCCCATATCTCTTTTGAAGTAGAGCAGTCCGAAATTTCTGCGAGAACCTCCGGAGTGAGCGAAGAAAATAAAAGACTGCATACCCGCTGATCTTGATCAACCCAATTATCATAATGTGCCTTAGCCTTAAAGTAAGCTTCCTGAGGATCAACTTTGGAGCCACCGGTGTGAGTAGCTGTGATGCTCGCGTACGTGAGAGAAGAGGAGCCGGATTCCGGTGGTGCTGGCAATTCCGGTTATGGAGTTGAACCATCAACAAAGTCAAATAATTTTTGCGGCTTAAGAACGTACCCTGCTTGACGTTTCCATAGAAGATAGTTGGTGGAGGTGAGCTTGATTTGCATCATATGAAGGAGAGTGCTGAAGGATAATTTTTTGTCGGCCATCTTTAGAGGGAGAAGGGAAACAAAAAATTGTCGTGAGGGGGGAGAATCGGCGCCAAAAAACACGTTGGAAAGGAGGGAGGTGGCGGTCGAAGAAAAGAAAATATATTAGGGTTTTAGGTCTTGGATCAAAACATACTCTGATACCATGACAAAATGTATTTTCCCGTACTGAAGTCTATATTGCTCACTGAAATAAATAGAGTACAATAAAATAAATTAGTGCTAGTAGAACTCTAACCTAGTCAACATTTCTATCTAAAATCAATCAAATCTAATCAGAATCGTAATTTACTCTAACGGAAAAATTTTTTAAAGCTAAAGTTAATTTTTTTTAACTTCACTTCAAAAAGCGAAGCCACATGAGGTTCCAACATTTGGAGACTCGCGCAGTACTGGAAAGAGATGAAATGACATTGGAAGGCTTGTAAAAAATATTTACATAAAAACAATGAGTTTCCTTCCACTGACTACTGATGTGTTGATGATTGCTACTCCCTCTGTCTCAGCTAGATTTGCACTGCCATCATTATCACGCTAATCAAGAAACATGTTTGACCGTTAATATCTTTACCTACGTATAATAACGACAAATAAAAAGTTGTTATTTAGAAATAACTTGTTACGACGAATTGAACAATATCATATGCGATAGTATTATTGTCCATAAATTTATTCAAATATGCGGTCAAACTTTGATAGAGAATAGTGTCAAAAAAGTAGAAGTGCAAATAGAGGTGGGACTGAGGGAGTAGTATGAAATCCATATGACAAGGTTATGACATCGACATTAGACTGGAGCCATTATGACGGGAATATTTCCTAATAAAAGCATATTTATATAATCTTGAATTTATGATAAGACACTAATTCTAATGTGGAATGGGTATATTTAACCTAAAATGATTTGGAGAACTTATATAAATCAACCCCTATAAATATCGTACCGTGTCTCTATTTTATTTATTCTATTCTCAATACTTATAGTAAACCCCTTTGTGGTGACTTTAACATCGAAGAATGTCCCTTCAGGCACCCTTAGGGCTTTGTCTTGCAGGTTCGGCGTTTAGGAGCAAGATTTGGCCACTAGATCGGTATCCACCCCGCATCGGCACGCCCGATGAGACTAAATTGTCAATAACTGTATACCATGCTCACTGGCCTGAAAAACTAAACTACATTGCAAAGCTCAGGTTGGGCGGAATCAAGTTTTACCAGTTGAGAAGATCAACCTCTGGAGGTCTCTAACCGCCCAACGAGTGAACCATAGCCACTGAGACACCATCAACCGACAAAGCTACAGTCGGAGCAACAATAATGCCCATCACCCAGGAGGTCGGAGACCCTAGGGATAGAGATGAGGTGTTAGCCGATTCTGAAGAAGAGGTGCTCCAACAAGATTTTCTCCAACTGAGAGCAAACTAGTTTGATGGGTTCATGGAGGCCAGACGTAATCCTACCACCACGAAGGGGTTAGCAGCTATCTTAGCTACAGAAGACGTGGTTTGTCTGTCCCATAACTCGAACTAAAACACTATTAATATCTTTTCTGAATCCTTCATCACATCAGGGTTTTATTCAGTAACCCCTTCGTGCATTAGGGAGTTCATGGCTTTATGCATCAGCCGCAGGTAACGCCAATGCAGCAACAGATGCACTCGCAGATGTCGGTGCAATTTCAAATGACAATGCCACATCAGACATCACATGATGCATATTTTGGGATTAGGTTCCCACTCAACCCAATGGTACTACAAATGCCAATGGCATATGGACAAGCCGATTTGACTCTTGGTGGAACTTCTCATCCGTTCCAACTGTAATCTCCATGGTCGTCTACGACCACCTATTAATTCTGTTGTTAAACTTGGGTTGTTGTTGTTGTTGAAGTTGAACTATCAAATGTGGTACCGACATGATTCTGCATATGGCAGTTTTGTAAACGCCTAAATTTAGATTATATACATTGGAAGGCCTTTTGGCCGCTAATAGAAGGCCATATGAAAGATGTATTGATATCAGTAGAGTGTTTTTAGAAAGAATTTTGAAGAGTGACTCCTGACATTTCTTTGGCTTCGATTTTGAATTAAAGTAAAAAAAATCAACTTTTGATTATACCTAATTTTGATTTCGATTGTTCGATAGATCAAAATTAGGAAATAAATTTCCCAAAAGTCAAAGTCAAAATTTTTTTCTCCATTAATATTTATGACAAAAATGTATTTTATCCAATAATAATTTAACCATTATATCACGGCCCTCTACCATTTGAGAACATTAGCCCACATCATCTAATATTCTAGATTAGTGAAATGGCAAAAGAAAAAAACATTTTAATTTTTTTTAAAACACAACATTATCCAGCAACATTAAATTGAAATGAAAAGAAAAGAAAAGAAAAGAAAAAGACACTTAAAAGAATAAATGGTCCTTTTTCAGTATAAGAATGATCTTTTTTTGACCTTACTTTACCACATCGAGCATTAGTAGTATTATCTTCAACCAATACCTTTAATAAGTTGATGAAGAATCAAAATATAATCATGAGTATTAAAAATTAGTTCACCATTGAGTTAACATCGTTATCAGCACGAGAGTGAAAAAAACAATTTAATTAGGGAAAAGTCTTGAAAAATATCGTTTTTTCGTAGGCATATAAAAAGACGGGGTTGAATTAGAATTATAGAAAGATAAAATATTTTAGTTGTAATATTAAAAATTTATTATACAACATGCAATAGGCATAAGTTTATGACCCTATTAATGCAACCCAAACATTTTATTTTAATTTCTTCTAATTTGCAGTTTAAACTTTGGTCTTTCCACAACTTATGAAAATACCGTCTTTCAAGAGATGGACTCTTTAATTAGTACCCACAACAAATTGACAATATTAATTAACAGAATAAAAAAGATGAGATAAAACACTAACTATTTGGAGATGGTTTCCTGTGAGACATGCTAAATTTTAGGTAGGGACCTTTATGCAATTCTAACTATCTAGCTCTAGGGACCTATCTCTAATAATTTTACAGGGATCTATCTCTTATAATTTTATAGGGACCTATTGCTAATATTTTTTCAAGGGATTTTTTATCCAATTTTTTCTCATCATTTTCCCGCCATCTGCAGCCTGCAAAAAAATTCAAAAAAATATTTAAAAATATTTTGAAAATGTAAAAAATTAATATGCTCATCGAACTGAAAATTATAAACATAAAAAAGTAGAACATCAACGAAAAATTATAAAATTTTGACTAAAAAATTGCAGCAAAAAATATATTAAAAACAAACAAAATAGCATTACATATTAATAAATAAAAAATATTTAAAAAAAAGAAAAAACGTCGACTACAACTAACAAAACATCAACTAAAAATCATAAAAAATATAAAAACATCAACAAACTTCAATTATCAATTTTTTAAAAAACTACAAATATCAACAATATCAACCAAAAGCTAAAAACATCAATTCCTATCACCTAAAATTCACCCAAAAAATAAAAATATCAACATAAGGAAAAAACACTAAAAAAATCAACCTATGTCACCCAAAATTACAAACATCAACTCGTATCACCTAGAATTCACCGAGAAAATGGAAAAAATAAACATGAGAGAAAAAAACAAAAAATATCAACCCATATAACCTAAAAAAACTACAAAACATCGGCTTATATCAACTAAATCTCACCCGGAAATAAAAAAACATTAACATGAGAGGATTTTTTAAAAAAAAATATCAACAAAAAAACCACGATACCTCAAAAGTATAAATTATTCACTAAAAAAACATAAAACATCAACAATTTGTTTTTTTAAAAACTACAAATATCAACTTATATGACCAAAAAGTTACAAACATCAACTCCTAACATCTTAATCTCATTTGAAAAATGAAAACATCAGCTTAAGAAAAATGAAACCATAAACATCAACTCTTATTACCGAAACATCAGCCGAAAAATTAAAAACATCAACATGAGAATTTTTTTTAAAAAAAAACTACAAATATCAATCTATATCAACCATAAAAATGACAAAACATCAACTCATAACAATATAACATCACTCGAACATTGAAAAACATCAACATCAGAGAAAAAAGCTACAAACATCAACAAAAAGTTACAGTACCTCAAAAATAAAAAACTCTTTAAAAAATAGACCTGGTGAGATTTGAACCTAGATCTCTAACCTCAAAGACTACAACAGTAACCACTACACCAAATACTTATTACTATACATATTCTCAATCAAATAATAATAAAACTCAGCATGAATATCAAGAATATAAAATTTTCAAAATAGATGTCACTATGAGTTTCAAACCCAAGACTTCTCACCTCAACAGTAGCAGTATTAACCACCAAACCAAATCAACATTGTTGACAAATAGCTCAGTCAAGAAATTATTAAACCTCACCAAGTCTTAAAAAAAGAAGTAGAACACAATTTTAAACCTCACCTCATGAAACCTCACCTCACCGCGTCACTGCCTTCCGCCACCTCAGGTCGGCGTCAGCCGTCTGCCGCCTCAGGTCGCGTGTGAAGTCACACGCATCGTCGTCGCCGCTCAGACGCGTGCATCTAACGCGCGTCGTCTTCCTCATGCTTTTTCGTCGGTGTCATCATCGGCTTCTACATCTTTCGTCGATGTCGTTCTTTTCTACTTCTTCTCGTCGGCGAAAAATTAGAAAGAAGACAGTGCGACGCCACTGGAAATCGCAGCGCTCTCCGTCTTTGCCAAACCCTAGCTCATCGCCGGAAACAGTCCCCTAACTCACCCGTGATGCCAAACCCTAGCTTCGCCGCCGGAAATCGCAGCGCCTTCCATCGTGACGCCGAAAGCTGAGCTCCGACAACGGAAATGTCGATCGCAGCGACTTCGCCGGAGGCTTCACGGTGTAGATTCGCCGGAGGATTCGATCTTTTCGATTCGTCGTTGTCTTCAGGATTCGTCGGTATGAACGTTGGTGGAGCGGTGGTGGATTCATCGGCGGAACGGTGCTGGAGGGGCGGCGGCGTTTGGCAGTTTTAGCCGGCGAAACGACGGCGGTTACAGATTCCGACCGGAGGAGAGAATTCCGATCGGGAAAAGAAAATTGGAAATCCAGATATTTTTGTGGTATTTAAAACCTTTTGATAATTGCATAGTATGTCCCTAAATTTATCAGTATATTTTTTAAAAACCCTCATTCCAAATGAAAATTATTAATAATTGTACAATAAACTCAGACCTAAAGTTTAGACTGAATAAAACAAGACTTTGTGAACTATTTGTAGTGTCGTCCAATTCTGATATGAGAATTTAAATTAGTGAGATATTTCATAAATACGATCAGATTCATCCAAAAGTTATTACTGAACTATTTATAATAAACAAAATTATAGAGAATGTATAAACGAAATAAATTGACAGTTATCCGAACACGATCAACCAGTCTGAATTGTAAGCTCCTACAATTGCCCATACTAAAAAGAGGTGGTACATAATGCAAAAATCCCTGTTACTCCACTCCACCAAGAAATCATCACTTTGGTGTCTCTCTCAGATCTCCCTCAAGTGATTGGAATCTGAAACAAAACATAGAAAAAGCAAAAGCTGGCCATATTCTCACCATCTCATCTCCATCTCTTTTGACTCCCAAATCTGACACCACTCAAAAACATTCTTCTTCTTCTTATATGTCATCTCATTTTCACGCATTCTCTCAGCAAAACACTTTCTTCCTTCAGCCATGGCGGTTGACGTTTGCTCAGAAGTTTCAAGCTTAGCCGTGAGCCCAAGAATCTCATTCTCCCATGATCTCAGAGACGCAGATCCCTCCAACAACGTTATCAACAGATCGGATGCATTGCTCTTAGAGTCCATCGATTTCAACTTCTGTGTCGCCGCCCCGAGCTTCTCGCCGGACCTTCTTTCCTCCGCCGACGAGTTATTCGCCGACGGCAAGATCCTCCCCGCCGTAGTCAAATCATCTGCCGCCGCCGCCGTCTGCGACCTCCGATCGAAGCCCATTTCGCCGCGCTTCCGCAACATTAACCCCGTCGCACAGAAGAAAAGCCTGAAGGAGTTCCTCTCCCTGAACCTCGACTCCGATGCAGAAACAGAGCCCGGAGAGGAGAAAACTCCGGCGCCGGCGGGGAAACCATTCTGGCAATTCCGAAGAAGCAGTAGCTTGAACTTCGATCATTACAGAAGCAACAACACATTGCTTCGATCGTTGCACTTTCTTTCACGAAGCAATTCAACCGGCTCGGCGCCGGCTCCGAAAGCACCGTCCTCATCGACATCAGCCCCGCCAAACATCATGCGGAAATCATCCTCGTCGTCTCCAACGAGAACTAATCCGAGTTCATCGTACAAACGGACCCCATCGAGAAAGAATTACGGAAATGGGGTCCGGATAATCCCGGTTCTGAATATCCCACATGCTTGCATTTCCAGAGGCACTGTAAATTTATTCGGACTGGGTTCACTCTTCTGTAACGGTAAGTCCAAGAAGAAGAAGAAATGCAATCATTGAAATCCAATCATTTCTGCTTCTGTTCTTCCATTTGCACATTAAAGAAATGGAGTGAAGAACATGGGCGTTTTGTTGCTTTTGATTTTCGCCGTGCTTTTTACTCACTGAAATTATCATCTGTATGTATGGAGGAGAGGTAATTGCATGATTGGTATTTATCTGCTTTAGTACTTTTTTTAAACCTTTCTTTTTGGTCGCTCTCTTTTTCACTCTTGAAGTAAGTAATTTAGGCCATGACCATCTGTTAATCAATCAGTCTGCAGTTGCATCAATGTTTTATTCCAAGGGGATGGGGACAGATTTCGGATCCAAAGCGTGAATATAAAACTAATCAATGATTGAGACTTTTTTTTCTATAAAATTATCATATAAACACCGAAGGACACTTCTTCGGTACGAGAGAAATGATTTTTAACTTCCAATATGCAGGATTTATGGTTTTGATTATGGCAAATTGGATAATCGATCGAAATTAAAAATAGGTGTAGCCAAGAGTCATTTTTAAAACTACGTCTTTTTTCAGGGAATAATCCCAATCATAGTTCGACCATACTACCAAACTCTAAACCTTTACTACTATCTCCATCTCATTTCAAATTTCAACTTTTGACTTTTAACTGTTGACTTAAAAAATGTTTCATCCTTAATATCTTTCATTAAACATAATTAAAATATGTTAAAAATTAATATTTTAAAAATATATATTATACGAATCTAACAATGCATCATACAATAATATTTAAAATTATATATCAATTCAATTTTAGGGTCAAAATCAGGAAGTTTTGACTATATAAATAGATAAATTGCAGATAGAAATGAGACAGATGGTACTAGAGAAATGACTACGACTTTGGTTCAGAAAGATTTATTATTTAATTATGACCTCTTGAATAAGAAAATCAAAATTAAGATGCTTAGTCAAAAGTCATTTTTTGATAGAATGATTTGTCGTAATGAAATATTGTATTACTGACAAGAATAAATAGAGTACAATAAGGAAAGTTAGTACAACTAGAACTCTAATCTAGTCATCAAGATAATATCAAATTTAATCATAAACTTGATTTATTCAAACCCCCCCCTCAAGCAAAGCGTCAGATGCTCAACGACGCAAAGTTTGGATCTGAAAAACTCAAACAACGGATGAGAAAGACCCTTGGTGAAGATGTCTGCAATCTGAAGAGAAGTGGAGATGTGAGCTACTTGAAGTTTTCCAGAGGCAACCAACTCCTGAACAAAATGGTAGTCAATGTCGATATGCTTCGCCCGCTTGTGAGCAACTAGATTCTGGGCCAAGAAAATGGCACTACTGTTATCACATAACACCAGTGGTGAACCAGACAGCGGAAGCCGCAGATCGCGAAGCAAATGACTCAGCCAAACAACCTCTAAAGCAGTGTTGGCTAGAGGTCGATATTCTGACTCTGTGCTGGAATGTGAACTGTAGGCTGTTTCTTGGCACTCCAGGAAACAATGTTTCCACCAAGAAAGACAACATATCCATAAGTGGAACGACGAGTCTCCAAACACCGTGCCCATCCAGCATCAGAATACCCTAAGACCTTTGGAGTGCTGGCCGATCGGAAAGAAAGACAAAGTGCAAAGTTCCTCGAACATACCGAAGAATCCGAGTAACGGCAGCATAATGTTTGTCACGAGGATCCTATGGAAACAGGCTGATAGTATTGACCGAAAAAGATAAATTAGAGCGAGTAATGGTCAAATACTGTAGAGCTCCTACCAGAGAACGGTGTAAAGTCAGATTCCGGAATGGAGGACTGGTCAAACTATGAAGTTGCGAGCTAGGAACAAACAAAGTAGAAACCAGAACAACATCCGTCATCCCAGCGCGTGTGAGAATATCCCGAGCATACTTTTCTTACCCAAGAAGGAAGCCTCAAGGAGTAGGTGATACTTTGATACCAAGAAAGTAATGAAGTGCACCCAAATCCTTAATGGAAAACTCTCTGTGGGTCCAATTAATAAACTGGTGAAGAAGTGTCGAATCGTTGCCGATGAGAATGATTTCGTCGACATAAACCAGCAGCTAATGCAACGAAGAACCCCTACAAAGAACGAACAAAGAAGTGTCGGCAGAGATGCACTGAAACCCCAACTGAGTCAGATAAGTGTTGAATCGATGAAACCAAGCTCAAGGCACTTGCTTAAGACTATAAATGGCCTTTCTCAAACGACAAACATACTCATAATGAACTGAATCCTTGTAGCCAACAGGTTGCGCCATATAAACTGGAGCCTCAAGAACACTGTTAAGAAAGAAATTCTTGACGTCCAACTGATGAAGTGGCCAAGAACGCATCGTGGCAATGGCGAGAACTGTCGAAACCCGAAATCTGCGAGAACCCCTATGCGACAAGGCAAGCCTTATGGCGATCAACTATACTATCTAGTCGATAATTCAGTTGATAGACACATTTGGAGCCAACAACATTGACACCCGATGGGCGTGGAACAAGATCCTAAGTATGCTGCTCACGAAATGCCGAAAACTCATTATCCATAGCAGGCACCCATGCAGGATCTTTGAGAGTTGTGGGCTAATCAGTGGATTCCGATTGCGCCAGTAGAGCAACAAGTAAACCATGAGCTACAATATCTGGGTAGTCGCGATGTTGAATAGCACTAGTAGCCAATCTAGTGCTCATTCGATGTGTACGCACCCTAGGAGAAGAAACCACAGGCGGCAAAGGTGCACGTTAGAGCGGTGGACTGGCAGAGACCGAGGGTGCCGGAGATGAAGGCACCAGACTTGGCAGCGGTGTGACTAGTAGCGCAGGTGGAACCAGCGGAACCTTATCAGAATCCGAGGAACAAATAGAACATGGAGAAGGAGTCGATGGTGGGTACACTGGCGGAATGACAGGGACTGTTCCATCGGAATCTATAAAGGCTCAGACATCTATTGCAAATAAAGCAGAACCAGTCGCCGAGGAAGTAGCTAAGGCGAAAGGGAAATACATCTCGTTGAGTCTGGCATGGCAAATGACATAGACCTTGCTCGTAAAAGGGTCAAAACACTGAAAACCCTTATACTGGGAGCTGTAGCCGATAAAAACACAAGGAAGGCTCCGCTAAGAAAGTGTGTGTTTCACAAATGGGTGCACAAAAGGATAAACCTGACACCCAAACAGATGAAAGATTGAGTAGATAGGATTACGACCATAAAGAAGCCCAAAAAGAGAAGCCCCCTGAAGAACTGGCGTAGGAAACTGGTTGATAGTGTAGACAACAGTCGCAAAAGCATCATCCCAAAGAGAAATGGGCATATGCGAGTGAAAAAGTAGTGTGAGGCCCATTTCTGTGATATGTCTGTGTTTGCGCTCAGCTCGCCCGTTTTGTTCCGGTGTATATGAACATGAAATCTGGTGGTGAATGCCCTTGGAGGCAAAATGGGATCGTAGGTGAGTGTTTATAAATTTCGCTCCACTATCACTCTGAAAAACCTTAATTTTGTATAAAAAGTGATTCTCGACTAAGGCCTCAAACTGAAAATAAGTATCAAGAATTTCGACTTGCGACGAAGTGGAAATAACCAAGTGAAGCATGAGAAATCATCCACAAACAAGGGATAATAAGAAAAACCATTCGATGATAAAACGGGGCAATGGACCCATAAATCACAATGTATCAATTCAAGTATGTGCGCAACACGTTTATGGTTCTATACAAAAGCCATCCTTTGACCTTTCTCCATAACACAGGGGGCCCAGGCATAAGGTTTAGGCAACAAAGAGGAAATAGAAAGTAAACCAGACTTCTGCAAACTGGAAATAACTGATGCTAGTACATGTCCAAGTTGTGCATGCCAAAGCTCGTAGGACCCCCGTCCTTTATTCTGTTGTAAGAAAGAAACTAGTGCTGCCTCGCCTTTCTCCAAGACGTAAAGACCACCCTCACTATAACCCTTGCCTACGACTGCTTTGGAAACTTTGTTCTGAATGACAAAGTTCCGATCATCAAAAGCAACAAAAACATTTAAATATCTGGTCAACTTACTAATTGACGCATATTCTTATTAATCACAAGAACAACCAGAACATCAGTCAAACATAAATTATTAAAAATCTTAGAGTCACCAATATGAGATATCTGAATAGATGCACCATTACTAACAGAAATATGAGAATTGCCGGAATAAGGGGCGACACTCTCCAGACCAGATGCCAAAGACGCCAGGTGAGTAGTCGCACTGAAATCAATGAACCAGTTAGATGTGCGAGTGGATGACTCTAACTGCATGGAGAACTGAATTTTTTCAGCCAAGTAGGTCGAGTCTGTACGACGAGTCTAGGCCAACATCTTGTCACAAGTTGCAGCAAAATGACCAGGCCGACCACACCAGTTACAGTGCGGCTAACCACAGCCAAAACCATCAACCAGACCAGAACCAATGGATTGAGCAGGACAGCGCGCCCTTGCCACCTCGGCGGCTGCCGAATCTGCCACCCTGGCTGCGTGTGAACCGTTTGTGTTACCGCCCCTCGCTGGTGCGTGATCCCATGCGCGGCCGACTGGGAGATTGTCGCCGACGGCAAACGCGATCGGCCCTGCCACAGGTGCTGAGTGACCCTGTAAATTCTTTTAAAATGCCTCATGGTTTCGGCGCGATTTAGGACATCGGCATATAATGGCGTAGGGGGGGGGGAAGTATTTATCAAGGGGGCAGAAAAATCTTTGAATTCATATCCAAGAGCAGTAAAAAACCAAATAATTTAATCATCATTTGACATTGGAGAGTCCATAAGAGATAACTGCTCAAAAATATCTTTAAATTTGAGATGAAATTCATGAACAGTGTTGTCTTACGTATACCATGAGTATCGACACGAAGACGAGGGATGGTGGATGTGCTGCTATTTTGAAAAATTGCTGCAATGCTGTCCTAGATCTCTTTAGCAGTTGAATAATCAGGAACTTCCGCAAGAGCTTCAGGAGTGAGGGAGGAAAATAGAAGACTGCAAACTCTTTGATTTTTCATTAATCCATTGATGATACTATTCTATGGCTTTGTTATAGACGGTACGAGGATTAGTCTTGAGAGCACCAGGAGGATTCGCTGTGATGGCGGCGAAGGAGAGGGACAGACCGACCGAGTCCTTTATTTTGGAGGGTGATTTGCCCCCCAATTGGATGCTGAATGAGGCTAAAATGAGAAATGGATGCAAAGGGGGAGTGCGCATTATCAAAATGCAAACTTGGGCGGATTTTTTTTGAAAAATAGGAGAGTGCGCATTTCCATCATGCGCACTCGGCTGGGAATTAATTTTTTTTGTTTTATAAATTAAAGAGTGCGCACTCGGTGGTAATAAATAGCCGCGTGTAATCCACCACGTGGCTACACAAGTGCGTGTAATAAACATGTGGCGCGTGTAACACGTGTGACACATGTAATCCACGTGACTACACTGGCGCGTGTAACGCGTGTAATCCACGTGTGGCTACACAGGTAACTCGTAATTATATTCAACTAAAAATAATATGAATTTTCAACTAAAAACATGTTCATATTAAAATTACAGTTTTATTTAATTTCGACTCATATATAACTTGAAAAATAATATTATAATATTTTTATACAAATAATTATAATTTTA
>JAULKM010000007.1:17586994-17597976 GCA_032355605.1 Rubia tinctorum
GAAGAATAGGTTATATTTGATGAAGTTCACTATGTGAATGATGTTGAAAGAGGTGTTGTGTGGGAAGAAGTGATCATAATGCTCCCAAGGCACATTAACTTTGTTCTTCTGTCAGCCACAGTAAGCTTAAGTGTCTTTCTGATCTACATTTTCCCCTCTTTTTGAATGAAATGGAAATGAAGCATTTGGATCACTAATACCTCAGGCTTTGATCATTTGCAAATTATCAAATTGGTAAATAAATGTGAATATATCTTCAGCTACTCATGCATGACTTTGGAAGTGCGTCTAGTGTTTTGGTTTTGATGGTTTTGTTTCAAGAGGGTGAGTAGCCTTAGCTAGCGTACTATGTTAAATGAAACATAAATCTTTTTCTGCCTAATGCATAGCCTAAGTGCGCTGCATAAACATGACATAAATTTTGGTCCAACCATTCATCAGATTGTGGGATTTTATACATGCTGCCTTACAGGTACCAAACACAATTGAGTTTGCTGATTGGATTGGCCGGACTAAGAAAAAGAAAATCCGTGTGACCGGGTTAGTAATTTATTTTAATCTACGGAGGATATGAATAACACACCTTGGATCCTATGAAATTTATTATGTTATTTTTATTTCTTGGTGCTCCAATTTGGTTACTAAAGTGAAATTTTATAGATTGTGTCGTATGAAATATTCTTTTGTGACTCTGGCATTTCTCCGTCTTTCATCAGTACAACTAAAAGACCAGTTCCTTTGGAGCATAATCTGTTCTATTCCGGAGAACTTTACAAAGTCTGTGAAAATGAGAAGTTTTTGCCTCAAGGACTGAAAGCTGCCAAAGATGCTTATAAGAGGACCACTAGTACAGGTGCTGGTGGAAGTGGAGGTAATCCTGGGTCTGTCGCTCATGATAGGGCACGAGGTTACAAGCGTGAAAGTTCTGTTCAAGGAAAACAGACCAAGCATTCTGGATTGAAGAACTTGGGGACAAGTGGGGCTGTTTGGTCAAACCCGAACAACGCCCTTGGTAATATGGGGCCTAGGAGATCAGAGGCAAATTTGTGGCTGTCACTTATCAAGAAGCTCTCGAAGATGTCCCTGTTACCTGTATGTGGGATATTCTATTTAGTTGTGTGCACCTTCCATTTCAATAAACTGATTGTCATTGATGACGGTTACTGCACATTACTAGAAAAAAGATTCCAGCTACTGGGAATACGTGTTTTAGGCACTGTTTATTGTAGCTTCTCACCTTCCTCTGTTCTTTTTATGACTTTTAATTCTAAGATATCATTTTTACATTCGTTCCATATCATTTTCATTACGCCTTTCCAATTTGTAGTGCAGTTTAAATATTTTCTAAAACAAAGGTGATAAGGTAAAAACCACCAAAACCAGTGTAGACAGAGCCTGGGTTTATTTTCTCCTCGTTGACTCAATCTAAGTTGGATGTTCTGATTATATATATGCTTGGACCTCAAATTAGTAATTTTCAGTTAAGAGATTAGGAATAGATTTAAGCTTTACATTGCCACCAATTCAGTATTTCAATGTCAACTTGTGCATACAGGTGGTTATTTTTTGTTTCTCGAAGAATCGCTGTGACAAATCTGCTGATAATCTGACTACGACAGACCTTACAAGTAGTTCGGAGAAGAGTGAGATCCGGGTATTCTGTGATAAAGCATTTTCACGGCTAAAGGGCTCTGATAGAAATCTACCGCAGGTACTGCATTGTTACACAGTCTGTTGTATATTGTGTGCCCCCCCTTCCTCCCCCTCTTTAGTATTTGCTCTCAGCTGTGTGCAGATAGTAAGAGTTCAAGGCCTCCTTCATAGAGGGATTGGTGTGCATCATGCTGGACTGCTTCCCATTGTTAAGGAAGTAGTTGAAATGCTTTTTTGCCGTGGGGTTGTCAAGGTAAGTAGTTACTAGTTAGAGTATAGATCATTTAACAATGATGGATGGGGAAGGTTGGTTGTTTATTTAATTTTATTCGTAAAACAATACTTGTAAAATATAATCCTGGACTTTGGGGTATCACTGTCATTACCTGGAGTTATTCAGTATTTGTGCAGGGACTGAGAATTGGAGTTTAAATTTGCATAGCTAATGGTTTATTTTATTAAAATATTATGGGCATATTTTCGGGAAAAAACCTGATTATATTATACTCTTTCATCTCTTCGAGGCAAAATTTTGCATAGAAATCAGTTTCTCTAGTCCCGGAAATGTCTTTCTTGCAAAAAAAGAATTTTAAGTGTATGCTTATAAATCTTTTCTCGTCTCAGATTACTGTTGAACTTCCAGAGGTTTTATAATTTCTTGCAGTATGGTCATACAGAATACTTTTGGATAATAAAATGATATGCTTGAAATTTTCCTTTCGACTTGTCTTGTTTGCTTCCAGATGAATACATAAGGCAGCCTTTGGTGGAAGGTGTTTTGTGGAACTAAATTTATGAATGGATTATATTTGTGTAGTGATGGAGTCTTTTCACTGGCCATTTTGTTTATCCTGTTGCTTATTGTGTTACTACTTGCTTTTGTGTTTTAGGTGGCTTCTTAAATGCATCTTAGTTGATCAAAATCTTTGTCTCTTAATAGGTTTTGTTCTCAACAGAGACATTTGCAATGGGAGTTAACGCCCCTGCTAGAACAGTAAGTAATTATTTTTACATGCTCCTGTTAAATGTTTATGAGCAGCAGAAAATATTGGATTTCCGTAGTTTGCTCAACTATGTGAACTTCTTGTCCTTTTGGTACTTTAGTTCTCTTTCTTTTATCAGTTTTCAAGCACTGATATTCAGTGATTGCAGTTTCAAGTTTTTGCTGTTGAGATTACACCATACTTAGTGTGCATACTTCTGCTGACCACTATTGTGGTGTTTTTGTTGCTTCCGTCCCACTATGACCAGCCTAAAGTTCAGATTTTTTTTTGGGGTTTGCAATGCTTATATTCTTAGATAAATAAGATTAGCTGTTGTAATAACTGGGACTTTGGATGTAGATCTTTGAAATGGGTTCTTGATCACTGCAGGATTTAATTGAACAGTTGCCTGCAGAAGCATGAATCCTTTCCTAGTTTTCAGTTACTTTCATCCTTGTCCTAATCATTGGTCATCTGGATTTACCTTTTGGCAGGTTGTTTTTGAT
Source organism: Rubia tinctorum (assembly GCA_032355605.1). Lineage (NCBI taxonomy): Eukaryota > Viridiplantae > Streptophyta > Magnoliopsida > Gentianales > Rubiaceae > Rubia > Rubia tinctorum. The sequence goes on from JAULKM010000007.1 coordinate 17,590,137, forward strand.
ACTTTGAGGAAATTTGATGGCAAGGAGTTCAGGCAGTTACTTCCTGGAGAGTATACTCAGATGGCTGGTCGTGCTGGGAGGAGAGGATTAGACAAGACAGGCACAGTTGTTGTCATGTGCCGTGACGAAATCCCTGAGGAGAGTGATTTCAAGAATGTCATAGTTGGTGCTCCAACGCGGCTTGAATCTCAATTTCGACTCAAATATATCATGATCCTGAATCTGCTTCGTGTTGAAGAGCTGAAGGTACATAATCAGAGAAATTGTCATTTATGTTGAGTGGATGGTTGATGATCCTGTTATTAATGTTGGTAAATAAATTTCAAACCATTATTATGGAAATTTGGTAGAGTTTAGATGATAACAGGATGATCCTACAATACTCCGGAAGTAAAGGTTTATATAGAAGCAATAGTTTCTGTTGATGCAATTGATTTAAATGAGGATGCATGTTGTTATTTGGATTGAGCTTTTTGATTAGCAGTCCTGGATCTTGGATGATGTCTGGTTCCCCCCTCCCCCTGTCCCTGGCTTGTGGTTTGCTTATGTTATTGTGATTAATTGCAGGTGGAGGATATGCTGAAGAGAAGCTTTGCTGAATTTCATGCCCAGAAAAAACTTCCCGAGCAACAAAAACTACTAATGCAAATTTTATCTCAGCCTAAAAGTAAAATTGAGTGAGTATATCCAGAAGAGCAGCATGTCAAATTACTAGAAACTGGAGTGATTATGTCATTATTTTCCATGTGACAGTCTGGTGTTTGTGTCATTGAACGCAATAATTTTTTATCAAATATTAATTACAGTAACATCTCACTGGTGAGGTAACAGAGGTCTATGATTGTGTGAGTGTACACTGAAGTGCATATGTGTCACTATTTATGTTTAATTTAATTTTTTCGATTGCCTGTAGATGCATTAAAGGTGAACCTGCTATTGAGGAATACTTTGAGATGTACTCAGAAGCTGAAACTTATACCAATCAGATAGTTGAGGCAGTCATGCAATCCCCAGCTTCCCAGAAATATCTTAGTCCTGGAAGAGTGGTGGTGGTAAAATCAGCGTCGGTTAGTTCTTGACTTATGTTTTATACCCTCAAAATCTGGTGGAAGTTTCTGCTAGTCCTTTTCCTTATATTAATTTGCTGTCTAACTCTTGTTAATTATTTGTAGTTGAATGTAATGGAAGTTTAGATGCTAGAACCTTGGAGGAGGCATTAGAATTGAAGTATTTTATCATCAGTAGAGCTAAAACTGAAAATACATAACGTTAGTTAGATAATATAGAAGTAACAATAAGACACTAGGCAAAACCAGGAACATAAATTTATAAAATTATAGAAAGAGATGCTTTTTATGCAAATAACATACTGATGAAATCACATATTTGGACTGAACATCATGGTGTAATATGGTTTATTTAGCTAGATGGGATAAATTCCTCATAGTTGCTTTTTATACTTGAGGCTCAAGGTAATATTTGGAACCTGAATCATGTGCAGACTGTAAAAGCTTATGGGAAATTGTTTCTAGAGCTAATTGCCTAACACGGGTTGAATGTTTTGGAGACAACCAATCAATAGAACTATACTTTTGCTGGTCTGGAAAGTTTGGCTTATGGTTGCAAGCTCACTCAAGTAATTTTATTCACCAAGAACATTATTTAGAGAGTCTTGTTCTTTTGAATAGTTACTGTAGCTTACTTCCCTCTAACCATGTCCGGATGTGTGGAAATTAAATAATGAAATTACAGCATCTATGTGTGACACAGAGGTGACAGTAAATGTCACAGTTTTGAGCCAGTGATCATTACCATTATGTTGGACATGCTTTTGAGTTCATTATATGCAAATCATTCTTGGGAACCAGGAAATTCATTTCCCTGAAACTTAAACAAGCTACAGTGAAGGTTGAAAGTGAAATGCTTTTGACCGGCAGTGGTTCTTAGGTTAGAACATTGACCTTGAAAGGAAATACGTAAGCAAAAGAGGAAGGAACAAGCCAAAAGTGCTTGTTATTAAATGGACTGAATAAGGCTAAAAACTTCACATGCTTTGCAAGTATAAGATTATAATATAGCTTTTTCGGTAACCTTCTGATTTTATCTAAGTTTTTTTTGAGAATCTAAAAATTGAGCATGCAAGCGTAAAGCAACTCAAGGCTTGCTCACCTTTTGCCTTCTCATTTCTGCTGGCAGGCCCAGGATCATTTATTTGGCGTTGTTATAAAATCACCTTCGTCTAGTAATAAACAGTACATAGTTTTGTTGTTGACCCCTGAGTTGCCTTTTGCAATGCAAACTCCATCAGACACTACTATCACAAAGGGTGTGAAGGGTGCTGATTTGCAGATGTTGATACCTAAGTCACAGCGTGGCTTAGATGATGATTATTGTTCTGTAGCATCCTCTCGGAAAGGTACGGGTGTTGTCAACATAAAATTACCTCATCGCGGTAGTGCTGCTGGGGCGAGTTATGAAGTTCGGGGAATTGACATGAATGAGTTTCTGTCAATTTGCAACAACAAAATAAAAATTGATCAAGTTCGGCTTCTGGAAAATGTTAGTACTGGAGCTTACTCAAATGCTGTTCAGCAGTTGCTGAGACTCAAGTCTGAAGGAAACAAATATCCTCCAGCTCTAGATCCCATTAAAGGTTAGTTGTTGAAGTTTTGAATTTATGCACACCAAACTGTAGATTTATAAGACTTAAAATGGTCAATATGCACACCTATCCATCAATGTATCATTATGATGTTTTTTATGTTCCCCATTTTGTTGGCATATAAGAAGGTCTGTGTGTTTTATCATATGGCTTACTGTTCTAGATGCTGTATTATACTGTACAAGTGAATACTCCTACTCTCCTAGTAAACTTTAATAACTCAACCATGTCAGTTCTGCTTGCTTACTGATGGTTATGTAACTGGTGCGGTATGTATTTTATGTAATAAAGTTTGGACGAAGTGATAATATAATTAGTGGTATCCTTCATTTATATTTTCATTTTCTGGCTTGGACACATGACTCAGGATTGGACTGCTGAGCATAAAATTTGATTTATTATTCAGGTTAGTCAGCAGCTTGTCAGTTGACCATAGACACAGTATTTGAGCCTTTCCCAGGCTTTATTGCTTTTCAGTGCCTGCTTAGCTTTTCTTGTTGAATGTAATATGCAATATTGTAATTTAGAATGAATCACCCTATTGTGGGAAAAGCTGCCTTTTGCAATTTCTGCCTCATCACATAAGTTGCTTTCTTAGCTTTTCTTTGACATACTGCTCTTTGACTATTGCTTTGATACAGATCTGAAACTGAAAGACATGGATGTTGTACGTGATTACAAGGCACTGAACTCTTTGTTGCAGAAGATGGCACAGAATAAGTGCCATGGGTGTGTAAAATTAGATGAGCATATTAAATTAGCTCGTGAGTTGCAACAGCACAAAAACAAAGTTGATACCTTGAAGTTTCAAATGTCAGATGAAGCACTTCAACAAATGCCTGATTTTCAGGGACGGGTATGTGAATGTCGTAATGGTCTTGCTTTTCAAAGAACAAATTGATTTTGATGTGCATGTTCTTGGGGTCAAGCCTAATTTGAAATTATGGATGTTCATGCAGATTGATGTTTTGAAGGAAATTGGCTGCATTGATGCTGACCTTGTTGTTCAAATCAAAGGCCGTGTTGCTTGTGAAATGAACTCTGGGGAGGAACTGATATGCACGGAGTGCTTGTTCGAGAATCAGTTTGATGACTTGGAACCTGAAGAAGCTGTGGCAATAATGTCTTCCTTTGTATTTCAGCAAAGGAATAGTTCTGAACCTTCTCTAACACCCAAACTGTCTCAGGCTACAATGAGGTAGCTTCATTTCACAACATTTTTTTACATGCATTTACAGTTGTTATTTTTAATTATATTTAAGGTTTTGCTTTCCCAACTTTGTATGTTCTGTTCACTTGTATGTACGCCTATCATTTACTCCCTCCTCCCCCCTGAAAAATGTATCATATCATAGTTGTTTAATGTCCAAAAAATGAGTCCAATTTTAATTGAACTTAATTGAAATGCTATTTTTTTGGCGTAAAAATTGAGTGTAAAATTGATGTGTTTGAAAGAAGATGAAATGTGTGCATTGTACTCAAATAAGGTTCTGCTCTTGGGGTGGAGGGAGTACTATATATGTTTGAAAGTGTTGCTTTCACAACTTTCAGTGTTCTGTTTAATTTTTATTTGCTATATTGAGATCTGCAGTATTTGATCGTCGATCATTAAAACAAAAAACATCTGGGGTGTATCCAAAGCACCTGGTCATCTTGATGGTCCTGTCCTAATTCTCTTGCACCACAGTCTCACTTTTCTTCTCCAAGTGAAAACAACTGCTGCTGATCTCTAGTTCTTTGCAACTCAGATTGCATGATACAGCATTAAGGCTTGGGCATCTGCAAGCGCAGTTCAAGCTACAGATTGATCCAGAAGAGTATGCCCGAGAGAATCTCAAGTTTGGTCTCGTTGAAGTTGTATATGAATGGGCCAAGGTTAGCGCTATTCCCTCTCTCCCGTTATGTACACCACAGCCAGACCTTTTAAACCTGATTTACTTATGCAGGGAACCCCATTTGCTGATATCTGTGAGCTCACTGATGTTCCCGAAGGCCTCATAGTCAGGACAATTGTTCGGCTGGATGAAACTTGTCGCGAATTCAGAAATGCTGCCGCAATCATGGGAAATGCTGCCCTTCACAAGAAAATGGAAGCTGCTTCAAATGCAATAAAGCGCGATATAGTGTTTGCTGCCAGTTTGTATGTTACTGGGTTATAAATACTACCTCCATTCAGTTAATATTGACACACTTGCCATTTTGAATATTTATTTTATTCTGGTCCTCTTTACATTTTTACTAAAAAAGACAAATTTTAGATGAATGTCATTCACTCATTATACTTTACCTACACTTATTTTAATCTTTACCTCTCATTTAGTATCTTATAAATCTTTGTGCCAAATACAAATGTGCCACAATAAGTTGAACAAAGAGAGTAGTAATCATTTGAAACCCCAAAAGGGCCATGGAGTGTTTGTTTATCATACAATGTACAAGAAAATATTGGTTGTTATATCGTGCCATGTATTTTACTATCACACGACACAATACGTATATACATGTATTTAAATTTAAAATTGAAAAAATAAAATTAAGAATCCAGAAACTTTGGTGCAAAATCACCCCACCTCCCTGCTTGAAAAATTAGATCCCCTGCCGGTGTGGAACGTTTGCATCTTGTGGACTTTTGTGGAAACATGAATGAATCAAAGAACCAAATTCGATGAAATCCAAATCTTCCACTTCGTTTTTTTCCGGCGACGAGGAAACCCTCTCGAGCGGTGGTTCTCAGCGGTGGAAATGAGAACGGGGGCGTCGATTGGAAACGAGAACCGTAAGCGACAAGAAGAAAGGAGAACCAAGCCAAACGAGAACCGAGCTCGGTGGGAAAACGAGACCGGGGATGTTGGCTGGGGGACGAGAACCAGGCTGAGGCAATACGACGAGACCGGGGACGAGGCTTGGGCGACTAGAGGAGAGGCAGGTTTAGGTCTGATGAAAGCCACGACTGGTGGGGCGACGAGATTGACGGCGACAGTTGGATGACGAGAACCAGATCGACGGTTGGGCTGGGGTGACGAGATCGACGACGGGGCTGGGGATGTTGACCAGATTCGAACACACGGAGAAGACGCCGGAGACAATCGGAGAATACGCCGGAGACAACCGGAGAAGACACCGGAGAGATGGAGAAGACGCCGACGAACATCACTACTGACGAACATCACTGCTGACGAACATCACCGACCAGCTGACGAACATTTTTCAGTTTGGGTTTAAGATTTATTTTTCATTATTTAATTTTTAAATTAAATTCAAAATACATATTGTATTTCAGCAATACAAATATATGACATGATTAAGTAAAATACAGAGCGTGATATAACGATTCATAAAATATTTAGAGTAAATGTTATTGTTTGGACAAACTCTGGTTATAAGTTGTTGGGTTAATTCAGATGCCTATTTGAGTTTTGGTAAGAAACACCATACTCAAAATCTCCATATAATTTTTTTCTTCTAAAAATAAACTATTTAAAAAGAATTATCTTTCCTTAAATTAAACTCATTTAGCTAAAATATTCAACATTTTCAAATAGCAGAGTTTGAACTTCAAAATGAAAAAAATCATTTATACAAAATTTAAATAAGGGTAAAATATAAATATAACCCTATTAATTTCCAAAAGTGCTAATATAACCATGTATAATATGAAAGTGTGATTATAATCCTAACTTTTGCATCAAATGTGCCAATATAACCGTTTATCACTATTCCGGCGTAGAATTGGTATATTTCGGCATTGACCAAATACAAAAGACTAAAATATCCCTACTCTTCATATTACAAATCAATTGACAAAAGTACCCTAGGGTTTTTTCCTCTTCATCTCTAGAAGCACCGCCACCACCACTATCACCGTTGCCGTCGTCGTCGTCGGTCGAAATCTGGACTTCTGCCGGCATATGGAGTTCCGCCACCACCCCCTTTAGCCAGCCCACGACCACCACTACCCCTAGCTCCGGCGAACACCAACGCCGGTGCCTCTGCTGAACCTTGGCCTACCCAGCGAGCCCTAGTGCCAGCTGCCAATCATTGACGAATCCCCATCGTTGGGAGTTCGAACAGGGTTATCAAATTAACTGGAGGTAGGCCGAGTGGGCCTCGCAACCGAACTGCGAAGGCGATGGCGAGTTCTCCTTGCAGCTGAATTGTGACGACGAGTTCTCCAGGCAGAGATCTAATACTAGAGATCTCATCGCAGCCGAACTTCGGCGGCGAGTTCGCTTTTGGTGAGCTCACGGATGGATGTCCTTCAAGGAGGTGTAGCATTGGGGTTTGATGGAGATGAGGTCAAGGTTGTTCAACGGAGACGACGAGAACGTCGGGTGGCATTAGAAGGAGAGGCTGATTGGCGGTAGGGCTGTTCAACTGGTCTGGACAGAACCAGACCGGACCGGGACCAGAATGGTGGAAATATTTGGACCGAAGACCGGACCGGTTATTGAAAGTTTTAGACCGGGACCGGTCCAGAATTATTCCGGGTTTGGATTGGTCCGGACCGAATTTTAAAAACAAACAAAAATTCATTATTAAAATATCTTAGCTGGAAACACAATGATCAAATAAAATTCATCCGACGGACATTATAAACTGGCAACACAATGAGCAAATAAAATGCAGCGCACGAACATTTTAGTCTCTAAACAGAATGCATGGATGATACATATCAATGATATCATGCTTCCATGAATCAATTAATCATCATAGCTAGCTATAATGGCAATATGGAATACCTGAAATGTCAATGTTGTCTCAAGTATGAAAACAACAGGCAATCACAAACATGAATATCTTTATTAAAACCTTCACAAGTGTGGGTTGTTAAATAGAAACTGAATACAGGATCATAAAGCAAAAGAAAATTAACTATCCAAGAAAAATATACTATCCACTAAATATGCTGCCACTAGAAAAGTGAGCAAATTTGCCCCAAAAATTGCAGGCTATTCACAGAACAACAACATTGCAAAAAATTGAGACGCACAAAACTGAGTTTTAAGCTCATAATCTTTATTTTATTTTTTCAAGAATAGGGTACAAATCTTGCATTAACTCAGCTACATGTATATGCTTTACAGCAAAAATGAACATTTGAAAAAATCTACCTATGAGGCTATCACTTCCAATGTCAACAAATGAATTCAACACAATCAACATAATATGCAGAAAGTA
>JAULKM010000007.1:17598076-17619808 GCA_032355605.1 Rubia tinctorum
CCCCCCCCCCCCCCCCCCCCCCCCCCCCCCCAAACGTCATTTACAAATGTATGAGAGCCAAAAGATACTGCGGAAACATCTGACAGATGTAATTTGCAAACATAAGTAGATTAAAACCTTAATAAATACAATTACAAAAGTTTATCCCAGAACTAATCAACTGGGATTGCAACTCAGAAAGTTCTGCCCGTAACTCTGAGGTAAGTAACAAAGACACATACTCGTGGGACGAAACAACTAGGTAAAATCCCAGAGAATTTAATCTTATTTGAAAAGCCAGATAGGATAGAAAAGCACTCAATGATTGGCACACTTGTGTCGATTCAATCTAGTAAATCAAAGGCACAAATCAGAAAATTCTTGCAAAATAAAATGACAAGCCTGCAAGAAAAAGTGATAAAAATGATTCGTGAATAAGGTGAAAGTTTGAGTTAAAGCTTCTTTAAACAGTAACCAGATAACCGCCCCCAAAAAAATGAAATAAGGAAACTCTACACATTAAGCAGCCTGAACTTGTTGTCGGTCATTAATGAAAGGGTGGAGAAAAATACAAGTCACTCACTGTTTGTATTGGTTCGGCAAGGACTTCCCAACAATTATTCAAGTCTTCACTCAACGAAGCTTCATTGACCTATGACAGAACAGAATTAGAAAACTCCAGATTAGAAGCATATTCAAAGGCACTTAAAATGTCAATTTACTATGAATGATGACAATTCTTAGACCATTAATAAAACTGAGCTGTGTTCATTCACCTGCACTCAAACCAAAACACTAACAGGCACTTATAATTCTTATTAGCTTGTCTAAGCAACCAGGAAGATATGATATCAAAATAATTGACCATTTACAAGGCAAACAGTTGATAACGAAATCTGAATAATTTTCAAAGATAAATTATTACTAGCTATTGCAGATCAAAGATATACCCTGACATCACTCCACTTTATTTATTTTGGCTTACATAACTTATCATGTATTATGAAAGTAAATGCAAAAGACCACATAATATAAACGCACAATTAAACAGAAAATCCTTAACATATAAAAAAGGGAGATCCCATGTTTGCTGATCTTCAAAAGAGCACCCTGTCACACACCTGAAGCTTGGATATACCCTGTAATGCATTCTTGTAGGCTAGCAGGGAATGTCCTAAACCCACACCCATGTTTCTCAGAACAGTAGAATCAGTCAAATCTCTCTGCAGTAAGAAGAACAAAACAAATGTAAGGATATGAAACAACAAAAAGGAAAAGGCATGCCTTGAGAGGCTTGTACATCTATTCATGTATTAAACAGTGAAATCGTATGCAGTGAGGGTTGTGTGGCACACCAAAACAGTATCTAATACAATGAATGACAAAATTAACTTGGTTGCTAGAGTTCAGGCTAAACAAAGAGAACTATATTTATAATTCCATCAATCAGTGCATAATACCTGCCAGCGTGAAATAGGTAACTTGGTGCTTAAATGTGATAGCCCCCCATTAGCCACACCGAGATTTCCTTCACTGTTTTCAAAATCGATTGGGTTAACTTTGTGAGGCATGGTTGATGACCCAATCTCTCCAGCTTTAGTTATCTGTTCATGCATTAACTAAGCATGAATATTTAGGTTTGAAACTCAAAGAGTACAGAGGAATAAATTCATGTGAAAATTCACCTGCTTGAAGTAACCTAAAGAGATATATCCCCAAACATCTCTATTGAAATCAACCAAGATATTGTTAAATTGAATGATGGAATGGAAAAGTCTGGCCATGTAATCGTGAGGTTCAATCTGCATTGCCAAAACACAAATATCAAAACCATGCAATAAGACAACATGTCCCAAAGTAAAACAAGTGAACATACAATTTATTATGGTGAAATATCATGGCATAGAGGGATTGGTAAATCTGATTATCTGACTCCAAAGTATACCTAGTATGCTACATTCAAGATCAAGTAATTTACAAACTAGTAAAAAATGTGAAACGTAAGGACGACATTAGTGTAATCAAAAATGGAAAAAAAGAAAACAAAAAATGGGAAACATACTTGAGGCACATAGGGGTTGAAACTAATTCCAAGGGATGTAACAAATTCCTCTGCAACCATCGGCCAATCTATGTCAGGGTATGCAACTAAATGTGCATTGTAGTTGCCAACTGCACCAGCAAACTTCCCCAATATCTTTACTTTTGAAATATCCCTCCTTTCACCGCTTAACCTGTAGGCAAAAATGGCCATTTCCTTTCCCAAGGTTGAAGGTGAAGCTGGCTGGCCATGAGTGCGGGAAAGCATAGGTATGCAAGCATTTTCCTGAGCCAATCTAGACATCTTCATAATCACTTCATCCATGGCCGGATAGACGACCCTACTCAGAGCTTCTTTCAACATCAGAGCATGAGCAAGATTATTAATGTCCTCAGAAGTACAAGCAAAATGGAAAAATTCAAGCACCTGCAAAACGACCATGATTATAAGAGCAGAGAAAATACCACTCATTTCAGTTTATTTACAGAACATAGTAGACAAGTCGATACCTTTGATATCTCGGGGTGCAACTCGCACTTTTTCTTCAAAAAGTATTCCACAGCTTTAACATCATGGTTAGTCACTTTCTCAATTTTCTTAACCTCCATAGCATCATCCAAACTAAACTCCTCAAACAAATTTAGGAGATAACTTTCAGCATCCTTGGAAAAGCTTGGGACTTCCGGGACCCCCGGAAGTTGAGACAGTTTCAACAACCATTTCACCTGGCAGTATAAGGAAATGAACCACTCAAAAAAAACAAGACTAACCAACATTACACAAAAAAGAAAGAAAGAAAAAACTGATCACATAATCACATTACCTCAACCAAAATGCGGTAACGGATTAAACCGTATTCACCCAAAAAAGGAGCCAGGTCCTTGACCTTACCCCAGTAACGGCCGTCAAGGGGGCACAGAGCCGTTAAGCTAAGGAGCTCCAAATCATGAGAAGCCGCCGCCATGGGCTTTACTACCTTCAGAGAACAGCAAAAAAAAACCATGTAAACCAGCATCCATCATTTTCAAGTACAGTTTAACTTTACGGGTCAAAGGAATTTACCCCGGCTCCATTTAGCAAAGCTTCAATCTTGCTGCCTTTGGCTCCAGAAGTGGTGGCTATGCAATGGAAGTTTGGTGGGGCCCGGAGGAGATAGGTAGGATTGCTTGTGTGGTTGGTGGTTTTGTGCGGCTTCAGTCCAGTGTATGCTCTAAGCGATGGTGCCTTCAGTTCCATTATGGACAAACGGCGGTCTGCGGTTTTGTTATTGTTTGCGGCTTGCGCTATTTTCCGGGTTTAAGCTGTGTTGGCGTTTAGACTGTTCAAACTCAGAAAATGAACCCGACTCGAAAAAGAATGCAGGCCCTTCTTTTTTTCCCCTTCTATTTACAAAGCACGTTACAATAATAAATAATAATAATAATAATTGACAAAGTTTTGTTTTAGATTTCCTAAACCTTCATATTAGGTTTTGGCAAAATCTTGGGAAAGACGGTCTTTCCATAAACTTATGAAAAGATGGGGTTTATTTATAATAATAAAAGGTAAAACATCTTTGTTGCAATATTAAAATTTTATTATACAACGTGTAGTAGTTATAAATTTTATAACCTGGTTCATACAACCCGAAAATTTTATCTTAATTCCTTCTAATTTACACTTTAAACCTTGGTCTTTCCATGAATTATGGAAATACCATCTTTCAAGAGACGGACTCTTAGGCTTTATTGTACAATTATTATAAGTTTTATTTGGTATGGAGTTTTTTAAGAGTGGGCCTCCTAAGAGATAGTCTTTCCATAAGATTATGGACAATCCACTGCATTTTTTTAACTTTTACATGACATTTGTTAAATTACATACTAAATTTATAAATATTTTTTATATGATATATTTTTATATTTTCACATTTAAATACACATTATTACTTGAGTCTGTTTCTTAAAAGACGGAATTTCATATATTATGGGAAAATCAAGATTTAAACTGTAAATTAGAATTAAGATAAAATTTTAGGGTTGCATTAATCGGGTCATAAACTTATAAACTATTGCACATTACATAATAAATTTTTAATATTGCAACTAAAACATTTTATTTTTCTATAATTCTAATTTCACCCCGCATTTACATATGTTTATGGAAAGGGGGTCTTTCCCAAAACTTTGTCTTATTACTTGTTTTAATTTTTAAAATACAATATTTAAATTATATAAAAAATTACAATATTTAAGGTAAAAATTACAGTGGACTGTCCATTAACTTATGGACATGCAGCCTTTCCTGAGACTTTCCCTTTTTAAAAATATGCTAATAAATTCAGGGACCTACTGTGCAATTATCAAAATATTATACTCCCTCTGTTTCAGAATAATTGCCTCACTTTCTATTTTCATCTGTCCCATATAAATTGACACATTTTAATTCTTACCCAAAATGATAAAAAAATATGTTGTAAAATTCCTACAATATCCTCTTTAACTTCAACAACTTTTTGACTGGGTCCACCGTTTTTCCAAAATATCCCTACTTTTTCACAGTTATTCTCTACCACATCAGCTTGCATAAAATATCGAGGAAAAAGTGTATGTGCCAATTATTCAGGGATGGGGGAGTATATATTTAAAAAATCAGAATTTTCATTTTCATTTTCCGATCAGAATTCTTCTTCTTCGATCATAAACCTGCAGCCACGGTCAACTGCCACCGTCCCGCCATGCTTCTTCTTCCTCCTCCGCGGTGGTGATCGAGATCGAGATCGAACCTAGGGTTTTTTCTTTGCCAAAGTTGAGCTCCAACAATCTTGATCGATCGATGTTTCCGGCGGAGGCGAGGTAACGAGGCAACGGGGCAATAATGCTGCTATCGATGATGCTGCGATTGACGATCTAATGCGCAAGGGTTTGCAAAGACAAACGACGACGGAGAGGCAGCAACGCTATTGTTGCAAATTTGAACTGCGACGGCGATGTGATGATGTAACGGTGCTACGATTTGCAAAGTTGAAAGGCGGCGACGAGGTAAAGCCGACAACAAGACAATGAGGGTAAACAAGAACGGTGATGAGATGTATGGGGCGCGTGAGATGCACGCGACTAAATGGGCTGGATGACTCGCGAGCGCAAACATGCTCAAGATTAATGACTTTGACAGTGGATGGCGGACGGTGAGAGGTGAGGCTTAATTTCATGTTTTATTTCTTTCAAAGACATGTTGAGGTTTATTTCTATTTGACTAAGAGAATGTTCAACAATGGTTCTTTGGTGTAGTGGTTAGTATTCTAGACTTTGAGATTAGTGGTCTGGGTTTGAATCCAACCGAATCTTTTTAAAAATACATAAATAAAATATGTTGTTGAGATACTGTAACTTTTTTTTATTGTTGTTTGTAATTTTTTTCCGCTAATGTTAATGTTTTTCATTATTCGAATGAGCTTTAGTTGATATGATTTTTTAAAAAGTTTTTTGGGTGATATGTATTGATATTTGTAGTCTTTTAAATTTTCTCTTGTTGATGTTTTTCATTTTCCAGTTGAGATTTAGGTGATAGGAGATGATATTTGTAGTTATTTTGGTGATAAAGGTTGATGTTTGTAGTGTTTTTTTTCATGTTGATATTTTTCATTTTCCATGTATGGTTTAGGTGATAGGAGTTGATATTCGTATCTTTTGGGTGATATAAGTAGATGTTTGTAATTTTTTAAAAATTTTGATAATTTAACCTTTGTTGATGTTTTATAATTGGGAAATATACAAATATAATCTTACATATTTGAGAAAATGCAGATATAACCCTGAAATAATTTTTAGTACAAATATAACCCTAACTAATTGATGAAATTGCAAATATAATCTTCTGGTGAGAAATCTGACGTTGACCCTCCAAGAGTGACAAAAATGCCCTTGGACCAAAATATGAATTTGGGTGGACAATTGTACCCTTACCCGCCGCCGGACCACCGTCGGACCATCACCGAACCATCACCGGCCCGGGTAGGGTTATATCAGCACATTATGAAAACTTATAGGGTTATATCAGCACATTCGTAAAATGTGTAGGGTTATATCAGTACATATTATAAAAGCAAAACCCATCAACATTAAAAACCCGTTGTCGAAAAACATAACAAAATAACAACCACGCACAGAATACCAAAAGTCATACAATCATCAATCCAAACTAAACTCAACAAAATAAACAAAATATCATCAAAATCCTTATATTTAATACCATATATACCGCATTTTTCTATTCGTGTGACGAGAAGCAAAAGAAAATCAAAGAATAAAACTCAACACTGCATTAATCCAGTGAATTAAGGGGAATTTCGGATGAAGATACCATTTTTGAAAGGTTCCCACACATCCATTTCATTGTACGATGCATCAACCTCACCAAAGCTCTTTCTTTGCCACTAGAATCACACTCTGGAACGTCAGCAATCGGTAGAAGAGGTTGAAATAGCGGTTGCGTGTGGTTGGCGTTGATTTTTTACGAATATGACACTTTATTTTTATAGTATTGCTGATATAACCCTACATTATTTACGAATGTGCTGATATAACCCTATAATTTTTATAAATATGCTGATTTAACCCTGTCACGTTTTATAATGTGCTGATATAACCCTACCTATTATGGCGGCGGTGCAGCAGTAGTCCGGCGACAGTATTTGGGTATTAATGATGCTAAGGGCAATAAACTCATTTCCTATCTTTTTATTTTAAAATTTTTCTTCAGAAGGACAAAAATGTCTTTTTACGAAATTTTGGTTAAAAGTTGCCGGGAACGGTTATATTTGCACTTTCACTCATTATATAGGGTTATAATTGCACTTTCAATTATATCAGGGTTATATGTGCACTTTCGTCAATTATATAAGGTTATATATACACTTTTCTCTTTATAATTTTTTAAAGTGAAGAATTTATACTCTTGGGGTACTGTAGTTTTTTGTTGATGTTTTTAGTTTTTTTTTCCTCATGTTGATGTTTCTATTTTTTTGGGAGAATTTTAGTTGATATGAATTGATGTTTAGTAGTTTCTTTGGGTTATATGGGTTAATATTTTTAGTTTTTTCCTCTAATGTTGATGATTTTCATTTTCTCGATGAGATTTAAGTGATAGAAGTTGATGTTTGTAGCTTTTTTGGTGATATAGGTTGAAGTTTTGTAGTGTTTTTTTCTCATGTTGATGTTTTTCATTTTTCGGTTATGGTTATGGTGATAACAGTTGATGTTTGTAGTTTTTGGGTGACATAGGTTGATGTTTGTAGCTTTATTTAAATAATAATAATAATTTAAATTTTGTTGATGTTTTTATGAATTTCACCTTATGATGTTTATGATTTTCAGTTGATATATTGTTAGTTTTAGTGGATTTTTGTTATTTTAAAAATATTGTTTGCTACAATTTTTTAGCTGATGTTTTATGATTTCAGTTGATATTTTTCTAGTTGTAGCTGATGTATTGTGATTTTCACTTCGATGATCATATTGATTTTTAAAATTTTGTATTTTTTAAATTTTTTAATTTTTTTTCAAATTGCAACTAGAGGGAAAATGATGGGAAAATTGAAGAAAAGTCCTTGGAAAAATATTATAGACAGGTCTCTAAAAAATATTAGAGACAAGTCCTTATTAGAGATAGGTCCCTATTAGAGATAGGTCTTTGTAGTTAAAATAGAGTTAGAATTGCATAAAATTTTCTGCCTAAAATTTAAACTGCCTAACAAGAGACATCTCATAATTATTTATTTTTATTTGGTCTCATTTTTATTGTGAACATTGTTGTGAATTTCTAGGGAAAATAGAAAATAATGAGAGTTCAATTTATTTAATATATAAAATATTAATAAAATTGCATTTCTTTATATACTTCCTATGTTCCTTAAAAATTTGCATATTTTCTATTTTCGTCCATCCCAAATAAAATGAAATACTTTGAAAATTATCCTAGATGACAAAAAATATGTTGTTGAATTGTCACAGTATCCTCTTTAGTTTTATTTTTTTTGAGATTTGACTCACTGTTTCCCCAAATTATTCTTACTTTTTGATAATTATTCTTTGTCATATCATCACTCCTAAAATGTTGTGGTAAAAGTAAATAATATTAAGGGATATATACAAATATAACCCTATATACTTCATGTAAGTGCACACATAACCCTCAAATAATTTTTAGTGCAAAAACAATTCTAACTACTTTACAAGTACAAATATAACCCTAGAAACCATATTCCGGTATTGACTGGTCATTTCCGGCCATTAACCTACCGAAAATGAACAAAATGGCCTTTCATCTTAATACAAAATTTTAAAAGACAAAATTGCCCCTAACGCTTTCTGCCACCACCGCCATCATACCGAAAAACAAATTAACATCCAGCCATTACCTTTCCGGCCCTAACACCCTACCCACCACATTCCTGCCTCGCCAGGAAACACCCCCACCCATGAAAACAAATAAAACAGAGTACACATATAGGGAAAAATAGCCACCGAAAAGCAAATTTCACTATTTAAATGGAGAAAGGAAAATATACCATGTTTCCATCGCCAGTGAGCCAATATGCTTGTGCACCACTGCACAAGGCCGTGTCAAAACCACTCGCTATCGTCGGTGAGCTAATCTGACCATGATCCACTGTGCACCGCCGCGTTCCACCGCTCCAGTAAGCCAATTTGCCTATGCTCCACCGCACAAAACCGTGTTCCACCACACAGGGACGTGCCAGAATAACTCATCATCACTAGTGAGCCATTTTGACCGTGCTTCACCGCACTCCACCGCGCTCCGCCTCGCTCGCTCCACCTCTCCACCACACCACTGTGCACTATCACCATTCTTCATCTTCTCTGACCATCTCCATCGAATTCCCCTTGAAAACCTAACCCCGCGAGATCCAGCTCCTACGTCGCCTGCCCCACAACAACCTCCACCCCAAAAATCTAGCCCCGCCGGACCTAAAACCTAACATCGCCGCCCCTAAGACCACGCCCGCCACCTAAACCCACAACCCCTAAAAACCTAGCCTCGTCAGACGCTATGGTCTCAAATTGAAGCTATGGAGGGTTAGGGCTATAATTGAAAGAAGAAGAAACATTAGGGGTAGTATAGTAAATTTACTATTTTTCATTTAAAAAAATATGGGGTAAAATCAAATTTTCACCCAATTCAGACCTAAATCTGTCAAAAAGAGTTATATTTGCACATATAGTAACTATCTAGGGTTATATTTGCACTTTCAATTATCAAAATCTATATTTGCACTTATGTGAATTAAGTAGGGTTATTATATATGCACTTTTATCTAATATTAATTTTCATGGGACGGGGGAGTATTATATAAGTTATATTTTTGAGTGTTGGATACTCGCAAATTAACATTCAATTTTGATGAATTGAGATATTTTAGGATTAAAATCTTGCTTAGGAAACTATTATATGTTATTATATGGTAATTTCTTTTATATTTGCTTTTTGTTTGAATTAGAAAATAGATTTAGGACAAAATTTCCTAAATCCTAATAAGTTTTGCATAACTCTGTTAACTTTATAAATAACTCATCCATAATTAATTTTCATATATAAAAAGGATGGGTAAAAGTTAGGAAGCTTAGGATCTAGAGACAATTTGTCATTGAACTTGTTTTTATAAACAAATTGTAAGGTACCACATCATTCATTTGTTGGCTCCCGTATGTTTTGATAAAATTATATATATATTTTTGGTGTTGGTTTAGATATATTCATTATATTTTATATCATGCAAAATGTCATGACTCTAGATCTGGAATTTCATCAAAAAAAGTGGAAACAAAAACAATATTCAATGATTTGCCTAGTTCTAAGCCATGTTTCTTAGACCACCAAAACAAGAAAAAGTAAGCAGATGACATATATCCTGGTGGTGTTATGGATGGATGTATAAATTTGAGTTCTTCATGCAAAGACGACAATACCTTACTTGATTTTAAAGAGTCTATGAACTGTCAAAATTCAAAACAATAAGAATTTACAAGTTCTCCAAAAAAAATTCCTTCCAACTACCAAGTTCAAGGTGCTCTAACAAAAAAAAAATTAGCCACCTCGTGGATCGCTTTGCTCATTGAATATCATTGGTGCCAAAACTCAAAGAGTGGTTATTCTGATTGGATCCGAGTTCCAAGTTCATATTCCCAAATGGATGAAACCTCAAAAGGATGAAGGTGTTTATAAATCTGAAATCTCTAAGTGGCCGAATACCAAAATTTGGCCTATTAATAGGCGTGGGGTAGTTGAGGCAAGATTTGTTAGAAAGGAAAAATAAAATTCGTGTTGGTCTTGTTCATCTCATGCTTCTCATATGTGTGTTCAACACCACATTATTGACAAAAGAAGCCACCTTCTATCTAATCTCGTTGGCGCTTTCTTTCGTATGACACTTTATCAAACTTGGGAACAAGTTGCAAAGCCTTGAACACTAGAAGAACAACACATTTTTTCAGTTATTAGCAAAAAAAGGGCCAATGCGTTATGGAAAGGATTTCTTCAAGCATTTTTATAATTGCTTTCCCAACAAATATTGTAAAACCATAATGAACTATTACTTCAATGTGTACATCCCCTGGCACATAGCCCGACAAACACGTGCACTTAATCATACTAACACCGACGATGAGAAGAAGTGATGCATGAGAAAATATAGATGTAGAATATTTGGATTGGTCAAAATAAATTACATAGCTACTAGATTTTTCAGACTCGGTCTCTCAGGGGAAAATATGTTACATCTCGGGATTATAAAAGTTTTGTACATTTTTGTATTGGAGAAGAGCGTAAAAGAACATTCATTGAATACAACGAGCTTTGATGGCTTATTGCAAAACTTGTTTTTATAAGGATTCATAATTGTATTTTATTTGGTGATTTTGATTAGGTTATAAATTCTACAAGCAATTCATTTTTTTATTAAAAAATTTGAGAATTTTTTAATAATTAATAGTTTGATGGGAAAAACTTCAAAATAACAACTGAGTTCTTTGGAAAGTGTTGAAACCCTATTGATCGTAAACCTCATCCAAGCCACGCCAACGAGTCTCATACATTTCCTTTTCTTTATCCCAATATTGGGTTAGTCTTACATCAGACTAGCATATCCCTTAAACATTCCCCAACACATGTAATCCAATTAAATATGACCAGGAAAAAGATATAAAGCAAAAACATATTAAAAAATATTGACCAGATCGTCAAGACAATTCTGAATGGTGTAAACAAGGGCCACGTCCTTGACATGTTCAGCGAATGCCGCATCACATTGAGGAAAATTAGGCACATCCCCACTGGTAAAACCAAGCCCATCACTGAAGACCTGATCAAGGA
This sequence comes from Rubia tinctorum, assembly GCA_032355605.1. Taxonomy (NCBI): domain Eukaryota; kingdom Viridiplantae; phylum Streptophyta; class Magnoliopsida; order Gentianales; family Rubiaceae; genus Rubia; species Rubia tinctorum. Next base: position 17,609,466 of record JAULKM010000007.1, read on the forward strand.
GCCCGGTAACTCCTCCAAGATGGACAAACCACCAGTAGTATCCACATGTGGTTCATACTTCCACTTCAGAGTTAAAGCAACTGCTAAATCCTGGACGCATGAAAAGGTCATAAGCCAGGAAAACATAGCAATTCCTAAAATGTCATAATTAGGTGGCGCCTCAACTCTGAATGTGCCACCAATAGATAAGCCGCCAAGCCCTATTCCTGGAAAACTAAACTGACCCCTAGCTTGCACTAGCAATTAGAGAGGTTGAGTACGATAATATATGGCACAAACTTCCGGACGTATCAAAAACAAAAATTGAGATTATAGAAACATCACATTGATTCAAAATATCTTTCACTTGCATCAATACATACCAAATTCATACATCATTCATAATAGTTAAGATCTTAGTTGCAGATTCTTCAATCTGAGCCTACCGCGACAAAGATTCCTCCCTTGACCGTTGGCCTATGATCCGCTCCTTGAACGCCACCTCGGACCTAAAAGGTAACTCATCATTATGATTAATTTGGAATGATCAGAGGGTATCAAGACTGAGTGGCTTAGTCAAGGCCTCGAGATAATCAATCATAGGATAAGACTGGTGACCTTTCGCACCTTATCCACAAACAGTTTGTCCAACTCCCTACCATGAACACCAATCTAATTATGAATCTGTGACATAGTTGGGAGCTTCCTCACACCTACAATATTTTCCTCTCGCATAGCCTCCCAGCTAGCAGCAACGGTGATTTCCTAAAACAACTTGTAAAAGGCTTTGGTCTTCACAAGCCAATTCACCAAAATCTTAACATAATGTGGTGAGTTTGGGTAGGAGCTTCTCAACCAAGCAATATCCTCACGCAACCTAACATTCTCATCTTGGGTAGTCTTCAGCCCAACCTCAGACCCCCTGCTTACTGCATCACTTTAGGATCGGGAAGCTGAACCACGTTAAGTTGCTGACTCAAATTGAGCAACTAAGGAAGGACAAGAACCTACACTTCAGACATAGAATTCAACATATTACAGATTATCAAGGTTCAAGTTAATGACGCAACATACCACTGACAGGTACTCATTCACATCATCCTTACCAAGAGTGGAGGGCACAATTTCTTGTATGTAGACATCACCCTGCAGAGCAGACTCCTTCCAGGCTTGCATGGGCATCTTGGACGAAGCATTTCACCTCTATTTATCATGGGCATCGTTATGCCTATTCTTCCTTGAAGAAGAACCCCCGCTCTTGTTTCTATTGTTCTTTGTCTTCTCATCCATGCTTGTGCTAATTTCTAGTACCTGCGCTAGTACCCTTGATTACGGGTGCTTGTATGGAATCTTCAACATTCCCGTCCCCATATATTACACCACCTCCTCACAAGGCATCACATATGGCAGGAAATAAGTGTTGGTATGGCCCATATCTACATAAAAAGCGATGTCATTGTTAGAATATTATACTCTAGTCAGAAACATTGAAATTAACAACATGAATAATATTGAAGGAAGCATAAAAAGTGGTGACCTTCAGAGTTTGCCAATGTAGACGCGTGAACTTTACACGCCAATAACCTATTTTCCATATGAGTATCTGGGCCTACCCTACAAACTCCATGAGGTGTTTTATCAAGGGGCACATTGTTGTTCCATCCAGGGAATTGCCCATCATAAGTATCATTTATGTTTACATGGAAAATTTTCTCTCTCCATACACCACAATTGTTGGGAAAATTGGTTACTGTCTCCATTTTAGCAATGTTTGGATAAAAGTTGAGCTCATTTGCAAAATTTATCAATCTACAGAGTTGATAAAGCTAGCGTAACAAGCCAACAATGAAACCTACACTGACCTTATCACACACTCTCTTAATACTTATTATTACAACAATTTCTTTGGGATCAAGATGACATAAGGCTAACCTATAGCTATTCAAATCTATGGAGCACATAGCAAGGGATCGAAAAGGGAAAACCATATTTTTGGTGTAGTTCATATACAGACATAAACCTAGTAGGGGAAGGATGGACAACCTCCAAGGGAAGTCAAATCCTAATTTATCTATGACTCAAGCACAAATAAATACCTTTTAGCCAGTTGACATAGTTGTTGGTAATAAAGCTACAATTAGGGTTTAAATGCTTATTTTCGGATGTTTGATCCCCTATCCCTTCACTATTAGGCTCAGGTGAACTGATTTCACTATTATGAGAGTACTCTTCACCAAGAAGAAAACCAGACTCTACAAAAAATTCCTAGGGGAAGGATTGGAATCCCAAGAATTCCGAGTGGTCTTAAACTTTGAAATATACCGGCCCCGAGGCCTTCCAGCCAAACAACACGTGATAGGGGCACTAGAAGTTTCCATATTAATGATTAAAAAATATTTAGAGAATGCTTACTTGAAATAGTAGATCAAGTGGCAACTATGACGACTGGACCGAGTCAAATCTGTACAAAAATTGCACAAAAAGAAATAATCTCTGGAATATGGTGTATTGAGAGAAATGAAAAGGGGGGAGAAATATGTTAAAAACACCCATTTATAGATTAAATTACCCACACATTCAGGTTCCTGTTATCGAGACACGCAAACGATACAACTATCAATTAGAGCAGTCAATTTTCAAAATCGATGGGGTGGAAAAGAGGTGGCTTTTATAAATAAGGAACATGTTTCGAAGAGAGGGTCTCACACAATGATGATGTTGCTTAAGTGGAGGCTCCTTGGTTTCCCAACCCATGATAGACGAGTCCAAAGCACATGAATTTAGGCATGGAAATGTGGATTTTCAAATTAAAAATTTTCACCCCACATATCAAATGTCATAAAGATGATGCTCGTCATTCTAATACTACAATTTTTGGAAGAGCATAAGTTCTAATTACCCACGAGGCCTCTTTGGCCACCACAACGCATCACGCCACATGCCTACTTACCATAAAAGTTTACAACCTTGAGTAAACTCTGACCTCTATGATCACTCGTCTTGTCATGTGCACATAATAGATCCGTGCTTACCCTTCAACACTTCGTGGTTGAGGGGGGTTATGGTGTACATGAGGCCCAAATGGTAGGCCCATGCCATGCTCGAACAACTCAACAGAACTAACGAACCTATTTTTTCACCGTCGGGCTAATGAGGGGCGAACATCGAACCAAAATAAGAATTACACAGCATATAACCATCACAGAGGCCACGGCCATAAGATCGTGGCTAACCCGTGATACCCAGAGGCAAATCGTGCAACCACCACGATGGCCACAATCAACACGGCCCTAATGTCAAACGTTACTCCAATAATTATGGCTCAAGAGCATACAAATAGAGAAGAAATTGAGAGAGCAAGGTAAGTGACAAAAAAATCTTTGAAATTATATTCCAAAGAAGGAGAGCGCTAACTTAAGCATCATTTCTATTATCCCGGATCCAATTGGAAAATTTGGCTGCAAGGTTCAGAAAGAGTAGTACTGTGGACGCCAACCTTTAATTTTCATCATTATTTAGAAAGAACCAACCACATCAATTGTTCCTCCTTGTTGTTATAACACTACATCGTAGCACATTACTTAGTTTAAAAAAGTATCACAATTGCCTCTTAAACTAAAAGAAAAAGATAGTTGTTCAAGAATCCTCCTCACAATATATTGTATTATGTCATAAAATTACTAACTTTGCACAAATTAATTAGAAAAGTGGTAAGGAACTTTATAATGGTAGATATGTTAATGATATGAGAGATTGATGTTGAAAATAAGATGGAGAGAATGGAGAAGAAGATAAGGATGAGATGAAGTGAGAATGTGAGAAATAGAGGTGTATTTTATTCATCCTCTTAGGGGGGTATTTATAGAAGAATTTAGGAGGTAATTACATATTGTCCCCCTAGGTTAAATAAATAGTGAAATAATTGATTATCACAAATCTAGATTAGTGTTAATGAGCATTTCATTATTCAAAACAATCCCCCAGGAATGCTCATTATAATAATTACGTGTTCATGCTGCCTCATCAAAAACCTTATTAGGAAAAATCCAATGGGATAAAAAATCATAGTAAGGGGAAAATAGTACATCCACGTATAGCTCCCCTCATGTTGACATGAGTGATTTCTTCATAAACTCCGTAGTTTTCGCATCCCGATGTCATAAACATATTTTCATACTGAACTGGAGATCCACCGAGTTCTCACAGGAACAAACATACTGATGTTAATAACATTACTCTCTTCCTGCTCTTGAGTAAATAAAAAGAATTTCAGAGGGATGTGCTTTGTTCTATCACTTATAATTAATCCTTCTCTCATTTGGTTAACACATGCGGCATTATCTTTATAAAGTATGATGTGACCATCATTTGATAGGAGACCACTTGTGATTCTGATATGTTGTGTTATGGATCTCAATCACACACACACTCAACTTGCTTCATGCAATGCAATAACCTCAGCATGGTTTGATGATGTTGCGGTGAGAGTTTGCTTTTGGGAACTCCAAGAAATCGTAGTCCCTCCCCAGGTAAACACATACCCAGTTTGAGATCTCACTTTGTGCGGATCTGACAGGTAACTTGCATCTGCATAACCAATCAAAACAAGTTTCGTAGTGTTTGGATAAAATAATCCCAAATCGATTGTTCCTTGAAGGTAAAGAAACACATGCTTGATTATGTTCCAGTGTCTTTTAGTAGGAGATGAACTGAATCTCACTAATAAATTAACAATAAAATCTATATCAGGCTGAGTACAATTAGCGAGATACATAAGAGCTCAAATTGCACTGAAATATGGTACTTCCAGACCAAAACTCTGTTCATATTTATCACATGAGCGAAATGGATCCTTTTCCACATCAAGGGATCTGACGACCATTGGGGTACTCAATAGATTTGATTTATACATATTGAATCTCTTTAATATCGTTTTCATGTAATTTTATTGATGCACAAGTATTCCATTTTGAAAGTGATCAATCTGCTAATCAAGACAATATTTTGTTGCAAGTGCTCAATCTGCAAACTGAGACAATATTTTGTTTTCCCAAGGTCTTTCATCTCGAACACTTTCTTCAAGTAAGAGATTGGTTCCAGAATCTCTTCATCGGTCCCAGTGATATTCAAGTCATCAACATAGATAGTGATAATCACACATCCCGATGTTGTCTTCATGATGAAAAAGTAAGGACAAAGATGATCGTTGGCATACCCTTTTTGTAACAAATATTGGACTAGTCGGTTGTACCACATGCTTCTGGATTGCTTTAACCCATATAAAGATCTTTGTAATTTGATTTAAAAATTTTCTCTGGGTTTTGAACTTAATGCTTTATATATTTTGAATCCTTCAAGGCTCCTCATGTAAATTTTAGCATTAAGCGATCCGTATAAGTACGTGGTAACAACATCCATAAGGTGCATATTAAGTTTCTCATGAACTGCTAGATTGATAAAGAATCTGAACATAATTCCATCCATGACAGGGAATACATTTCCTCAAAATCAATTCCGGGCCTTTGAGAAAAATCTTGTGCAACAAGTCGAGCCTTGTAAATCACAATTTTGTTTTTCTCATTTCTTTTTCGTACAAATACCCATTTGTACCCAACAAGTCTCACATCTTCAAGCATGATTACTATAGGCCCAAAGACTTTGCGCTTGTTAAGAGAGTCTGACTCTAATTTTGCTTTAATAGCTCTTTTCCATTCAGTCTAATTGTGTCTATTTTTATACTCGATAACACACCGTGGTTCGGGATCATCATTATTATTATCCATAACATTGCATGCCAAACTGTAAGAGAATGCATCATCGATTTCCTCATTCCAATTCCACCTTATTCCTCCATTGGCAGAATTAATCAAAATTTCTCCATTTCTTTGCTTCATATTTCTACAGGAATTCCTCCATTTTGGGGTCATCTTGTTTCTCTAGACCTTTTTTTGAGATTTTTTATCTTTGTAACCGAGTGATCTTCCACGCTTAGAGCATGTTGTGATTTCATGAGTGACTTTGTTTTCAATTTTCCCTTCCGGGACATCAATATGAGCATGAGCATTCTCGGTTGGTATGTGAGATTTAGTCAGTCTCTTTGTGTCTGTAAATACATCAGGAAGTTGATTTGCTATGTCTTGTAAATGCAAAATCCTTTGGACTTTTCCATCACACTATTTTGTATAAGGATCAAGATGCAATAATGTTGGTACAGACCATGTAATTTCCCTTTCCAGCTGTTCTTTCTCCCCCTAATGCTGTAAATTTTTCTTCATCAAAATGGCAATCAGTAAAATGAATTGTGCAACTATTCCCAGTTTGAGGTTCAAGATATCTAAGAATAGATGGGCTTTCAAAGCCTACATAAATGCCAAGACTGCTCTGTGGCCCCATCTTTGTTCTTTGAGGTGGTGCAATAGGGATATAAACAGTGAAACCAAAAATCCTTAGATGGGATAGATTTGGTTCTTAGCTGAATGCAAGTTGTAGTGGGGAGTATTTATGATATGCACTCGGCCTGATGCGTATTAATGTCGTAGCATGTAATATTGCACAATCCCATACTGAAGTAGAGAGCATTGTCCTCATTATCAATGGTCTAGCAATGAGCTGGAGACGCTTGATCAGTGATTCAGCTAGACCATTTTGTGTGTGTACATGAGCAATAAGATGCTCAACAACAATCCCAATTGACAATACAATAATCATCGAATGTATGTGATGTGAATTTACCGGCATTATCAAGTCTGATTTTCTTGATTGTATGATTGGGAAATTGAGCTCGCAATTTGATTAACTCATCGAGTAATTTAGAAAATGTCATATTTCGAGTTGATAATAGACATACATGTGACCATTTGCTAGAGGCATCTATCAATGCGATGAAGTATTGAAATGGTCCACATAGTGGATGAATACGTCCACATATATCACCTTAAAAACGTCCAAGAAACATAGGTGATTCTGTTTTCAACCTTTCTCGGTGAAAGCCTTATGATTAGTTTTCCAATAGAACAATCTTTACATTGGAAAAAATTTCCTTGAGGGATCTTCTGGTTCTTCAATGGATGCCCATGTGTACTTTTAGTAATTCTTCACATCATAGTTGAACCAGGATGACCTAGCTGATCATGTCATATGACAATTTATTGAAGGTTTGATAGCTAGCGTATTTGATTCAATTGCATTTATATGCGTGTAATGCAATCCAGTATGAAGCATTAGTAGTTTTTCAAGTATGTATTTCCTTCCAAATTTATACATTGTGAGAAACATATATTTCATGGTACTTTTAGTTACAAACTGAGTATCAAATCCATGAGGATATATATCATTGAAACTCAAAAAGTTTCTTTTGGACCTTTGCAAAAATTAGGCATTATTTATTGTAAATATTGTGCTATTCGACAATGTAAAATTTTCCTCGCCAACTCCTTCAATCAAGTCTACAGGTCTTGATATTGTATTCACAATGGTCTGTGCTGGTTTTATCTGTGAGAAACATATATTATTCTTTGATATAGTGTGCGTTGTTCCACAATCGAGTATGCAAATTTCTTCATTTTGAATCCTTTGGTTGGCTTCACGATTAGCTTTACGCATTTCACCACTTCAACTAAACTCAAAATAAATTTGATAAGAAAGATAATTAATTAGATAGTAGCAGAATTTTAAAGGAAAACTAGTTCATTGTTATATTATATATATAAGAGATACAAATAAACATCAGATCATTTAGTGGATTTGTTTATGTAGTTGACCCCCTTCCCTTTTCCCTTTTTGGACTCCTAGTAGAGTTCGCATAAGTGCTTAGGGACTCTGCATACTCTTCACCAATGCCCTTTGCCACCACATATGAAACAAGAGGTTCCAGATCGTTTTGATGAATTGGCATCTTTTCCTCTTTTATTGGTACTTTCATGGTTCCTCTCTTATTGTTGCTTCTTGTGATAGTAGTTACCAGACTTATAGGATAAGCTGTAACCACTTCGAACGCGTCCGTAACCATGACCACGACCTCGTTCACGACCCCGACCTCTCACCTGACCCTGAAAATAATTCTTGCGTTCAGGTTTGTCGGAGTTAACAGCATTTTTCTCAGGAAACGCTTTTGAGCCAATTGGGCGAGATTGATGATTCTTTATCTGCAACTTATTATTCTTCTCCGCAACGAAGATACAAGCAATTAGTTCATAATACCTTTTAAAACCCCGGACACGATATTGTTGTTGCAAAGACACATTTGATGCATGGAAAGTAGAAAAAGTCGTTTCCATCATTTCAGTATCAGTTACTGTAACCCCACAAAATTTCAAACGAGTTACTATTCGGAACATTGCAAAATTGTAGTCATTGACTTTGTTATAGTATTGGAAACGTAGATTGGTCCATTCATCGTAGTAAATGGTGAGCATTACATCTCTTTGGTGATCGTTTCTTTCTTTCAAATTTTCCACAACTCACTCGGATCTTTCACAGTGAGATATTCATTTTTGAGACTTTCATCAAGGTGTCGGTGAAAGAAGATTAAAGATCTTGCCTTGTCCCTCCTTGATGAGTTGTTCACCTCTTGGAGTGTTTTAAGGAGATTCATTGACTCCAAGTGCATCTCAATGTATACTGTCCTAGGCATATAGTTGTTTCCACTGATCTCGAGTGGACTGAATCAAACTTCACAAGATTTGACATGATGAAAACTAATAGGAAAAATAAAAAAATCATTAGATTTAATTCAAAAAATAGAAGTATACAGTGATTGTAGATAATAAAGAGAAATACATGATTTTGACCATTAATAAAGAAGAACGATATTCTTCCAGCGAAATATCTATTGTCAGAATACTAACATGTAATACAAAAATAATTACGGCCACAAAGACTAATATTAGTCTAGACATTTTATCGAAAAATTTAGGAAATTCAAAGTGAGAAAGATATGAGGTAGAAGCAAAAATGTCGTTTTGTATCACTGAATATCTTCGTATTTCTACTGTAAAATATAGCCGTTATACTACCGCTAGAAATATAGGCGTTTATAGTTGTTATATTAATTAATTGTATTTAAATGTTTAGAGTAGATTAGCAATGTAATGTCATCAAATAAGTTGTAAAAAATAGACAACCATATTAGAGACATAATTAGTCACATAAATATTAATATGAAACAATTAAACATTGGTTAGATGTAGATCACACAATTTTACTATAAGGTGGCAGTTTGTTATGCATTTAGAAAGTTAATTATTATAAATCACATCACATTACCATAAGGTGGCAGATCCTCCTGTATATAGTAATATGGTGTTATGTATTTAGAAAGTTAATTATTATAAATTACATCACATTACCATAAGGCGGCAAAGTCTCCTATACATAGTAATATGATGTTATGCAATTGGAAAGTTAATTATTATAAATCACATCACATCACCATAAGGTGTCAAAGCGTCCTATGTATAGTAATATGATGTTATGAAACAAGAATAACAATCATTAAAGTTTTAGTGCATCATAACAATCATAAAAGTTTTAGTGCACAGTTTATTAGACCCGTGTTTTGAACTTACTTGATGAAGATAGAGAGTAATCATGCTGATAAAGTGTAATAAAATTACTAACTTTGCACTAATTAATTGAGAAAGTGGTAAGAAACTTTATAATGGTAGATATGTGAATGATACGAGGGTCCCTTGTGCAACATACGAGTACGGCCCCTCGACATTGTTCTGATGCTGAACTACCGTGACTTACAATTCTGAAAATGGCTGTGGTGTCGGTTAGATTGGACGCACAAGGCTGGCTAACAACCTTCTTTACAAGGAGGGATTAAAATTGGCTTTTGCCAACTTGCTCAAGGAAAAGGAAAAGCGAAGACAAACACTGGCAAACTTGTCTTCCCCACGGGGCAGAAACTATTACTTGGAGGGAATTTCCCTCCAGATACTGACATGGAGAAAAACACAGCAAAGTTTTGACCGAACAATTCTTACTTTTACAGCTTTGTTAAGAACGCACTATTATTGGAAAACAAAGAAAGATACGCTTCTATGTTAAATTTCCCTCCGCAATCATGTGACGATAGTAAGAAGAAACGACAGTGACCCCAGCTATACATTTCAATTGTCCCGCCGCCATAAAAGTCCATTCAACCCCTGTTCGCAATCATTATCGAAATCAAGACCTACACAAACAAGCACCTGCGCGAATGCTGTTGCAGATTCGGCGTCAACGATGAGGATTCATGTCCCGGAGAAGCTGAAGGCCTTCTTCAACGACAGATGGCTGGTTTTCGTGGCCTCAATGTGGGTGCAGTCTTGTTCGGGGATCGGGTACCTTTTCGGGAGCCTTTCTCCCGTGATAAAGGG
>JAULKM010000007.1:17652650-17666705 GCA_032355605.1 Rubia tinctorum
TTTACCCATACACATACGGGTTTAAAATTAGATAACCCGCTTGACCCGCGGGTTACGGGTCTATTTTGACACCCCTATGTATACTCATATCCAAATTGTGTTTTTTCTCACTTCAAGTCTGTATTCTTTCTCGTCTAAATCTGAAGTTAATCTTCCTTTCTATACAAATTTACTCTTCAACCCTTCTTCCACTTTTGAGTTTGTAACACACACGTGCATTGATGACCCATAGATCAAAGTATATGGGTGAAGATTTTGAATACCATCCAAGTCCAATAGCTTGGCAGGCCCACATTTCTGACCCAAATCCATTAGAGATCCACTGATTCCAATTCCACCAGACACCTAATTATTAACAGATTTAACTAGAATTTGACCTAATTAATTTGGATTATATATATATAATCAATTTTGTGGACATGTAGTCTGCTCCCATGTTAATGAAAATGAGTCCCATTATCTTCGCCTTGGTTCTAATTATAAAACTTGACTAATTAAGAATATCTGCTGTTTAAGGACTTTTTGCAAGACTGCAACATAGAGTACTACTCCCTCCGTCCAAGTTGAAATTACATTCTTACTTTTTTGGCACTATCCTATATCAAATTTTGACCGCAAATTTAAATAAAGATATGAACAACAATATTATTTTTCAGTTTTACGTAATAAATAGTTTCAATTTATAAAAGATATTGTTCAAATCGTCGTAATAAATAGTTTCTAAATATCAACTTTTGATTTGTCGTGAGTGATCATATTAACTATCAAACATATTTCTTGAACATCATACTAATAATTGCAGTGCAATTTCACCTAGGAAAGAGGGATCACTATTTAGTGCTGCCAACATTCACGTACAAACGTTCGTGTCTGCCTATATTTCAAGTGTTAACCTTGATTAGCAGAATCTTCAAAAGTGATGAGTTCGCATATTGTCATCTTACTATTTAAGTGTTTCGAAAACTTAATTACAATTGACTAACATTCTTCTCTAATCAGTATATAATTTTTGAGCAATTATATTGTTTGACTGATTATATTAGCCAGCACGAAATTGGAGAGAAAGAGAAGGTACAAAAGTCCAGCCAATGAGAAATTTATAATAGGATATAGGGTCTTTTTTTTTACTCTGAAATAAAAGAAACGAACTGAGATTATGATTCCCTTAATTAGTGTTTTTCCCTTTCTCTATCGGGTTTGAAATCGGTTCTCCCTCCCGTATTTTTTCTCTCTAAATACTAAAATTTTCTAGGATTTTTTTTCCTAAACTTATTGAACAACCATTACATTATATAAAAATATTGTTTTACGATAAATCTATGCAATATTGGTCAAAACATTTAAAATGAAGATGAAGAGTTATTAGACTAGATGTAAATAATGGATGGAATTTTTATTATAGAGTTAACTAACTCAACCACTAATAGCAATTATACGATTGAGTTGGATGACAGTTCTACGAATTTTTAATGTAACTATCATCCGCCGGCTGAAGTGAGAGAATAGACACTATATGAAGAGACAAACAAATAAAGTAATTGGGAAATTATAACAGGATCAAGCGGTTAATCTCGTTCATTTTAACTTAGTTGCATTTTAGTTTAGTGTAGTAAAAATTTGATCAATTCGTATATGGTACACCCAATGTCAATGGAGTATTATTAAGGAATAGTAATATTATGTGAATATTACTTGTAATTGTAATTAGATTAGAATTCTCTTTCTAATTGAGTTTAGGTCATTTGTACTACTATATAATGTATCACAGAGTATGAATACAAATACACAATTATTACCCGTAAATTCTTCATGGTATCAGAGATTAAAATCCTGAAAAATCTAATGAAATTTCTGCTGCTGTTTTCTGAGTCGCCGCTGCCGATCGACGTCTGCGCGTTGCCTCACGCGTCGACGTCTCCGTCGTCCGTAGCTCGTTGCCCATTGTCGATCGCCATCTGCCGCTGCTCACCAGCTGCTGTTGACGATCCGCCATTGCTGTCGCCACCAATCTCAGCTGCGCATCGTCCCACGCGCCGCCTCCAATTTGCCGCTGTCGCGCGTCTGCTGGAGATCACCGCCGCTGTCGATCTTCCATCGTCGATCTGGGGCTCACGGTTTTATGTTGACCATTGTCAGCCTGCGAGTGTAAGTAACGCGCCGCCGTCTCGATTTTGCACCGCCGACGTGAAGTTCACGCACCGCTGCGTCGTCCGTACTGCCGATCTGCTCACCGCCGCTGATCCGCAATTATGTCTGCTTCTGGTTCTAGCTAAGCAAGTCTCTTACTTCCTCAGTACTACCATTTCCTTGTAGGAAATATTATAAATGGTATTTAGCTCATAGAATTAGTCATAGATGGTAATTTTCTTATAGAATCCTATTCATGTTAGACTTTGGTTTGTTGTAACCCTATATATTGTTACACTCATCATTGATGAGCTGTGTCATTGATGTGATATCAATGAACCATAGTAAAGTCCTTTATATTTTATCATGGTATTAGAGCGAGTTCGATCTGGAACCTCTTATCTTTAACTGTTTTCCTCGAGCTGCCGCCACCAACGCCAGCAGGGTGTTCCGATGACGCGCCGCCGTCCAGTCACCGCTGCTCTCCGATTGGCTTCCGTCAAACGCCGATTGTCTTCCACCAGGTTGTCGCAATTGTCCGACGTTACCTTTGCCTACCTAATTTGTCGTGTCGCTGCCACTTCTGATCGCCGTCGACTTTGCATGATTTACTGCCATTGTTGAGCTACCGTCGCTCCCCAAAGCCGCGCGTCCGTAAACACGCGCCGCAGTCCGAACGCCGCTGCTGCTCGTCGGTTTCTGTCCGTCGATCGCCGCATCCCTCTGTCGGGTTTTCGCAATCGTCTGACTGCTTTACCGATCATATTTGCCACCGCAGATATGATATGATCCTGTGAATATGTCGAATCCTGAATCCGATGTCGTTGCTACTACTTATAATGAATTTGAATACTACTCTACCGCCTGCTACTGATATTTTTGCTGATGCTACTTCTACAGCTACTGAAGTTAATTGAATCTCGTTCTATGGCGATTTATTTTTTTAAAATTTTATTTTTTTAACTATTAGCAATTTCATAGTCTTCTCGCAAGTTGGAAATTCTTGATCATCATGTTCCAACTTGAGAGATGGTGTTAAGGAAATAGAGACCCTTTACTTGTAGGAAAAGTTATAAATGGTAGTTAGCTCATAAAATTAGTTATAGATGGTAATTTCCTTATATAATCATATTCATGTTAGACTTTAGTTTGTTGTAACCCTTTATATTGTTACCCTCATCATTGATGAGGTGTGTCATTGATGTGATATCAATGCACCATAATAAAGTTTTTCCTTGTAAGAAATAGAAACTCTTTCCTTGTACGAAATAGAAACCCTATATTTATGAGATTGTAACTATACATTACGATCATTACAACATACAAGTTTATCAAAAATATAATTTACTTGGGGATACAATTCTTACCGTATCCCCAGGGTATGGTGCAAAATTTGATTTGATTTGATGAAATTTAAATTTATTTTATTATTAAAATAAAATTTTAATTACACTTATTTATAATTCAGTTCAAATGGCAAAAAATAACACTATCAATCAGTTTCGTAAGTATGAGAGTAATGACACACGCATTGTGGAAATTTCCTCGTGCAGGAGGGTTGTTCGTGGTAACTAGGAATTGACCACCAAATGACTGACCATTGGACACCGCAATTTACCTCATCATCAATCCATTTTAGAATGATAGGACTATGAGGGCAAGAAATTTCGCCTTTTCTCCACGATAGGAAAGGCAGGAGCACTATCCCTCAATTATTCATCTCCCTCCCTAAAGCCTCACGGGACAAGAGAGAGCAACATGGTTGGAATGGCAACATCAATCATGGAAGCTTTACCAGTCTGTTTTAGTGTGTGACTGTTGTGTCTGTACATGAAGAAGAGGCTAAAAGGACATGTTCAATGACAAAGATGATAATAAAATAAGTTAGGTTAGTCTTTTTCCAACAGACTCGTGCAACAGACTCGTGAAAAAGATGTGTCCTCTCCTCTATGCCTAACATTTCATTTTTGTGTCATAAAATACTTGCCTTTTAAATTCACCTCTTCCGCTCAAAAGAATACATTTTCTTGAAAGGCAGTTTTTCTCCAATATTTAAACTATAAATTAGATTAAATTATGATAAAAATTTCAGGTTACATTACTCGGGTCATAAACGTATACCTACTGCATGTTGCATAATAAATTTATAATAGCGCAACTATTTTTTTTTACTTTTTCATAATTTCAATTCATCTCCGTCTTCATATGCCTATGTAAAAGCCGTCTTTTCCAACACTTTGCCGACTCAAATTATTGTCCATACGCTCTCACATACTTTATTTTTTGGTTGAATGATAACAGTATATTCTGGTGATCCCTTATGCTAAAAGAAGGTTTATTCCGGTGCCTGAATTCAGTTTCGAATTGTAAGTGATCTTTCATAAAAGAATGTTTGTTAACTTACTTTTTGAAAAAGGTATAATTTCGTAAAAAGACAGTGTGATTTTAATTATTCAAATAAATATTAATGGATTGGCCATTTAAAACTAATAACATTAGTTCATTCATCAAAATGATTATTTTTTAAAATCTTACTACTGTATCAATATATTTAGTATGAATACCATAAAATGCAATTTGGCACGAAAAATTTATAACCCTCTTTAAAAAGGGGTTTTAATGTATTTTAGATGCATGCACATTTTTACGACAATTTAAACACAATTTTACAACAGTTCAACTATAAATTAACGTAAAAAAATTATGATTATTAATCCATATATGACACTTCGACCATGTTCAAACTAAACTTTTTACTAAATTTACCTTAAAATCCCTTATCTCACAATCCATCACAATCCTTCTCTTTTCTCTCAACCCAAATAGCACAAAACCCTACACAATCCCGAACAATTTCTTCACCTGTAAGATGGTCTTTGGAAAAGATGGAGGTGTTGGTGGCGTTTCTAAGAGAGGTGGGGCGGTGATGCATCGAAAAAGAAAGTACGACAATAAATTATAATTTTATTTTTTTCCTCCACAAGGTCAAGTTCCAATATCAATCCATGGTGAAAGGATGACAGTTCGACCAAACATCGTACAACAAAATCATTCTACAGTGAAATCAATGACGGTGCTCTCAAATCAACGTCTCTAAATGTGAGGAATAATTGTAAAAGAAAATTCCTCCAATAATGTATGCATCAATAGTCAATTATTGGAGTGATTTAACTTTTTTTGTCTTTTTAATACACTTTTATCATATCCCTCTTTATTATAATTTGAATCATATCATTTTTATATGTGTTTCATAACCTATGCTCAACTACATACTTTTGTTTGTTGGTGATGACCAAATTGATTTAACTACAACCAAATTGATTTATACTATCCATTATTATTTTAGCCTTTGTCCTTATATCAACTTTTAACATTTTTTTAGGATGCAATTAGTATTGTCTACTTGCCAATAATGAGGTTAATTTGTGAAATGGAGAAAAGGGATGAAGGAGAGAATATACACCAACATTAATAGAGCCAGTATATAGTATTTATTGTGTTTGTCAAAAGATAGATCCTTGTAATCATGTACTTAAGTCTTAGTTGTAAATAAAGTCAATCAGTACGAGTTATTCCACCTAATTAGGGGTTGAAACTAAATTAAGAATGGCGGACTACTCAATTGCAGCCTATATATGTATTGTGAATTTGTGAGTGTTGCCGAAGCATCTTAATTGTTTTATATGCAAGATAAGGTGTACAGAAAATTATTGACTATTCAGTGAAGAACTACTATGCAAATCTTCAACACATTAGCAATCTAGATGACTCCATTCTAACTTCAATTTATTCAATTGTCTCACACATCAATATCACGTCGTTAAATATAGATTTATTACAACTGTAACACTCACATGATTCAAAGTACAAACTCGCGATTAGGTGTAGACGTAGAGTACAAACATGAGCAAATATAGATACAAACCAAGATGATCAACTGAATCACAAATGTCACGAGAAATGAACTTCACACATATAAAAAAACGAAGGAGACGTCACACTTATTAAAGAGAGATTATCCAACAGTTATTGAGGTGAGAAATGAATGAGGGGACATTGGATACCTGTAGTGAGTGAACACTGTTAGTTAATCTTTAAAAAAATTGGTGTGGCCATACTTTGGAGATTATAAAGAATCAGTGACATGGGAAGTCTAACCCCTTCTCTCACTAAAAATCGAACTCCTTTCTCACTAAAAACCCTAGTTTCACTAACTCTTATGGGGGCGGAAACTACCTCCTCCGATCCCCTCCACCCCACCCCCAACACCTCTACCCCTGACTTCCAGCAGTCCCCAGATAGATATGGCTCCAGATTAGGCGAGCAACGATCAAGCGGCATTGAAGCGCCGATGGGGTTGAAATGACTTTGAAGCGCCAGTGTTGAAGCGGCATTGAAGCGATGTTCAAGCGACGCGGCGGCGGCGATCTAGGTTGCCTCAGTGATTCAAGTGGCGATGCTCCAGGGCGGTGTTCAAGTGGGGTTCAATCAGCGCGGGCGCTGCTCATGTCCACCGGTTTTCAAGTGACGTTGCTCTTGTCCCCCTTCAACCTCGCACTACCGTTTCCGCCGCTAGCCATCCCAGATCCGATGTTTCCATATTCTCATCATTTTCTCGACGTCCCTTCTGTAAAGTGACCATCCTGGAGGGCTTCCGAGTCTACTCGAATCTGAATCGGCCAACTCAGATCCAGTAGCAGCCAACTCGGTTCGACTCAGGTTCGGGTTAACTCAATTTAGTGACGAGTCAGCAACATGTCGACTCAACCTAAACGATTCAACTCGGGTCAACCGGAACAAAGTATATCTCCGGGGATATCAAGGCTACGAGGGGTACTTATCCATTTTTATTTCCATTCTTCCTACTTTTAATTTCTCTTTTCAGAGTGGGGGGGGGGGGCGTTGAATTAATTTGAGTTTTATTTGCTTTCAATATTTATTTTCTTTTTTCATCATTAGTGGGATAGTGTTTAAACACTACTCCCTCCATCCCAAGGATTTCTGCACACTTTTCTTTTTGTCCGTCCCAAGAGAATCTGCACACTTTTAAAATTTTCCTCATTTGGCAAAAATTAAGAGATAAAGTTACAATATTACCCTTACTAAAAGAAATGAATAACACCCAAAACCAACAATTAATCCCACATTTCATCACCATTAACACCATTTCATAATATTAATTAATGTCTTCCAACATTCAAATTTCAGCATAACGGTTGGGCTAGAATTTATTTTTTCACCACCCAACCGTCCTCCTCCAATCAATGCTCTCCGTCAAAAGGCAATCACATGTGTTTGTCCTCCACTGATCTTATCCCCATATTTCTTTGTATTCCTTGCTTCATTTATCACTTGTGAAAACCCTATCTCACCAGACGCTCTTTCCATCTTCTTCAATTCTCCCTCTCTCCTTCTTCAACGCCGCTCCCATAACTGAAACCCTAGATCTGAATTCGTTCAATCCCCACCGAATATATTTTCGATTCTCTACATCCCCGATCCTTATTTCTCCTTCCATGGCCCATTTTAACACCTCTTCCGGCGAATCTTGTCGTGGTGGTTCTTCTTGTTATGACTCCAACACCTACAGTAAGTCAGAGTTTGTACAAGAAACATAGGAGGATGATGCAACGTCTATATTGAGGGTTGACGCTTAAGCGGATGACACGACGGTGTCAGTTGAGTGTGACAGCCGATATGGCTCAGATCCGGTCAACCTAGGTATCGTCGTGGATGACTCTGTCGTTAACAATCCAAGTAGCCCCTTGCATGCGACCGGTGAAGGCTTAAAATTGCAACAACGGGTTGATTTTACCTCGGATCTGGAGTGTGAACAAAAATCCAACATCGTCGATGACAGGGCTTCACACTGCTCCTCCTCTGCGGATTTGTCAGCCGCGGACGGAGCCTCTGACTCTGGTAGCCACTCCGATGACACTTCAAAGGGTAACAATGACATGATTTATTTATTGGTATCGGGTTATCGTGAAATACGGCAGAATGAGCGACTGAAAAGGAAAACATCCATCGTTGATTGTTCCTCCGGCGCCAAAAGATAAGTAAAAATCCTAACATTTTAGCTTCTGGTCCTGATTTCCACAACTTAAGAATGTTATCCATAAAAATGATGTTCTAACTGTGCATTTTATGACTATTTTATATGTTGTCACATACACGAAAATGGGACTTACAAAGTAGTAGGGGCGAAAAGAATGGAAAAATATGCATCTTCCCTTTCGGTTTCAAGTTATGAAGAAAAATGTTGGACTTTCATTCCACGGTGATATCTTTCTTCTCTTTTTAAACTCATGCAAGGCCTGTTGGTGCCATAATTTGTGGCTTTTCCTGTTCGTGCCTGTTTGGTGTTGTTTTTTATTATTTCCCCTGTATGTTCCCTTGACGGGTATGCTTGTTGTGATATTATGCATGTTCAATGATATATTGTAGCTCCCCGTCCATTTTTTGATATTATTGGTGCATCTTCCCTTGCCGGGATTGTTGTTTGTAAAAGAAAACAAATTCTTTTTTTGTATGTTGTTCGGGTTTTTGAGAAAAATAAAAACTTGTACCCTTGTCGAGTTTGTTGTTTTTGTTAATGATATGTGTGCCCTCATCGGGTCTGCTCTTAATGTGTACGATACAAAATAAATATGCATCTTCCCTTGTAAATGCTGCTGTTTTGAAATGATAATACAACATTCAATCAAATGTGGTTGTTTACCTACTATTTGCGAGTGTGTTGTTTAAAAAATACCAGTTTGCCAAAATAACATTCATGCATTCCATGTCAAACAATTACATTTCATGCGGGGTTGGGGTGGAACATCTCAAGCACAACAAAAGCGAGATGTTCCTATTAGCCACCTAACCAACCCCCAAAAAATGAGTTCAACTGCCCTCATGCTACCTAACCTAAACTGGTCATTAGAGGAACAATGCTTGCATCAATGCCTTGAACCTCCAATAAGTGTTTTGTGTTGCCCTCTACAACATTTTCGATTGCTTGTAGCAGTCTTAGTAGCCTCCCCTCCCTTAGTAGACTGTCTTTATTCATGTGTGACATTCTTTAATTGTTGGACCCCTGGACCTTCATTATCTCGATCAATGCATGCTGATGTGTGATGAACACTTTGTTCAATGTGTTGGCATCTTCCCTTGCAAATGTTGAATATACAGCTTGCATTAGCTGAGGAACATTTGATGACGTATTTTCTTGCTGTAGCGATTGTATGGAGTTGAAAAAGTCGAGGTCTAATATGTTTAAATCTGTTGAGTTTGATGGTTGACTCACCAAATTAATATTAAAACCATCAGACCCGGCAACAACCCTGAAATATGCACCATTGTTCCTTATATGTGGTGTCGCATTATCTTGTTGAATCATAATATTCTTGCTACTGTTTGCTGGCCACTTAGCTTTGATTGCTGGTAGTACCTCTGTTATGATTTTCGCCCTTATCACATCTCTATTAATTCTGGGTACTGGTATCAACTCGATTGATCTAGTTGGTATGTTTATACTATTGTTGATTGCCACATGTTCTTGAACAAATGGGAAAATACCTATTTTCCCATCATAAATAACCTCCCCCGTTCCCCAAATATAGGTCTACTAACGTCACAAATGAAAATCAATTTGGGGATATGAGATATATGTTTGCATGTACGAAATGGCTCAGGCTCACCTGGGGCTAACAAATATCTTATTGTGGGTTGGCTCATATAGAACCACTTTTCATCAATGTGAACAATTTGGTCCAGATCTTTGAACATTAGATTTGTATCAAGCCTAGATAAACATAATCTTACCCTTGATATTTTGTTCAATGCTGTTAGAGCTGGTTTGATATTGTTTATGTGACTCTGGATTATCTTTGTTGTAACAGCTCTTTGTACGCAGCTCTTCCCAATTCCTAAAGATGCAGTTGTCCCTCTAACAGTCCTCAGTTTTGATGTAGGAAGCGCTCGCAAGGTATCCAGGTCTATGGGTTTCTTGTTGGCCAAACGATGTCCATACATCCAATGACGGAGATCTAGGGGTTGGCCGTAAGCTAGCTGAGCACGAGCCCTAGACCATATTTTGCTTACAGTGCGGATGCTGCAGTCGAACCTCGCTGCTGCTCAGTAGCGGGACATTGGGGGGACCAGGGGGTCCCGGCCAACTTCTTTTTTACCACTAGTATTTTGTGTTTTTCTTGTGTTTTATTTATTTGTGTATGGTAAAAAAAAAGGATGTGGTCCCCTCCCCCCAAAATAATTCCTAACTGCAAGATATACTGTATACGGCTATACTTTAAAAAAAATTAGAGTCCAACAAGAAATAAAATTCTTTTTTATCTAATTTTACCTTTAATATTTATCCAAATTATATTTGGTTTTTATCTAATTATACAAAAAAAATTGTCTAATCCAAATTGTACGTATAATATTAAATGTGATCCAATTACAAATATAGTATTGACTGAAAAACAATTTTTTGCCTAATCCAAGTTGAACGCAGTAGCATAATGTTAATGGTAAAGAATGATTTTGAATTTGATTCCAATTACAAGTTTTGTAAGTCCTAAAAATGATTTTGATTACAATTCAATTACAAGTTGTACACTACTTATACGCAGTACCTAAGATTTAATAGAAATAATATGATTCCAATTAAGATTTGATTTTTTTTCTTAATAATAACATAGTATAAATAGATGTGACATAATTTTATTAAAAAAACATAAACTTTGAAATCAGGTATCAAGGAGTACGGCAAAAAATCAACGAAAGGTATTTAATTTTCATATATTTTTTTCATCAATTATTTATATAATTTAGAATGTTTATATTCTCTAAATTTAAATTTGATTTCATAATTTTTCCTTGTTTAGGTATATTCTCAAAATATGTCAAAGAGAAAACAAATCACTTCTTACTTCACACCTAAAAAAAGATAAAATTGTTGAAAATGATACACAACGTACTACTCCATTTGAAGTAGCTGAAAGTGAAATTGATCCGGTTGTTTTTAGTGACCTGAGTACAGAGCACCCTCATCAAAGTACAACAAAGAATGATGATACCGGTGAAGGTATTTATTCACATACATTATTACGTGATCCGGCTACGCGTAAACAAATACAAACGTATGATACAAATGAAAAAGATATAGTCAGAAGGGCGTATATTAATTTGTGGCCATATCAACCTATACAAGATTATCCTTACTTTTGTTCTGAAAGTCATCCTCGTCGGTTCCAAAAAGCTTGGTTTAATAAATATCCTTGGTTAGAGTATTCTCTGACAAAAGAATCGGCTTATTATTTTTATTGCTTCCTGTTTGTCAAAAGATCAGTTGGAATGTGTGGTTCAGATACTTTCACCGTTACAGGGTTCCGGAATTGGAAACAAGTAGCAGCGGAAAAGAATGTGTCTTCTTAACCCATGTGGGAATGGATTCTAATTCAGCACATAACTTCGCAGCCAATTGTTTTTATAATCTCAAGAATCAATCAGCTCACATTGAAAAGGTAGTAAAGAATCAAAATTCAGAAGAAATTAAGCGTAATCGATTGCGTCTTAAAATATCGATAGATGCAGTTAAGTGGTTGATATTCCAGGCATGTGCATTTAGAGAACATGATGAACGTGCTAGCTCAAAAAATCAAGGAATTTTTTTGGAGATGTTACAACTTTTGCCATCATATAACAGTGAAGTGGATGAAGTTATTTTGGATAATGCTCCACAAAATGCCAAATACACTTCACCAAAAATTCAAAAAGAGATTCTGCATGTTTTTGCTAGAAAAGTGCAAAGTACAATACGTGAAGAGATCGGTGATTCTAAGTTTTTCTTGATTGTAGATGAATTTAGAGACGTTTCCAAGAGAGAGAAAATTACCATCGTCATAAGATTTGTTGACAAAAATGGGTTTGTAAGGGAGCAATTCTTGGATTTAGTCCATATTGAAGACACGACTTCTTTGACTTTAAAGATTGAGATTTGTGATGTTCTTTCACATCATAATCTTAATATTCAGAATATAAGAGGTCAGGGATATGATGGGGCAAGTAATATGCGCGGAGAGTGGAATGGATTGCAAGCATTATTTCGCAATGATTGTAAATATGCTTATTATATTCATTGTTTGGCTCATCAATTACAACTAACACTTGTTGCTGCAACAAGAGAGGTGCCTCAGATTCATACTTTCTTCCAACAATTGATTTTTATTGTCAATGTTGTTACAAGTTCTTCTAAGCGACATGATGAGTTGCAGGCTAATCAATTGGCTGAAATTGAGCATTTGAAAGAAATTGAGGAACTTCATACATGCAGAGGTTTAAATCAGATCGGAACATTGCAACGCCCTGGAGATACTAGATGGAGCTCTCATTTTAAAGCAATCTGCAGCTTGTTAAGAATGTATGGGGCTACATGTTCTGTTCTCACTGACATAGCTGCTGAAGGAGCAACTTTTGCTCAACGAGGTGATGCTTTGAATGCATTAAAATTATTGGTATCATATGAATTTGTGTTTATACTTCATCTGGTTAAGGAGATTATGGCCATTGCGGATGAACTTTTCCAAGAATTACAACAAATATCTCAAGATATTGTGAATGCTATGCACTTAGTATCTACTACAAAGAAGCTGATTCAGAATCTGGAAAATGATGGATGGGAGAGTCACTTAGATGGTGTTAGATTGTTTTGTGAGCGATATAGCATACCTATTCCCGACATTGATGCTCCTTATATTGATGTCCTTAAATCTCTTCGACAACAAGGAAAGAAAAAACACACAGTTACAATGGTTCATCATTACCAGTTTGATATTTTTAATGCTGGTATAGATCAAGAGTTATATGAGTTAAACAACAGATTCAGTGAAAAAGTGACAGAACTTCTCATCTTGAGTGCATCATTGAATCCTAGAGATGGTTATAAGTCATTCAATAAGGAGAGTATAAACAACCTAGTTAAGAAATTTTATCCTGATGATTTTTCTAAACAAGAGAAAATTGATCTGAAGTGTGAACTGCAACATTATGAGTTAGATGTTTCCACTCATCCAGATTTGAAGAATTTATCAAACATTGGTGATTTGTGTCGGGGGTTTGTGACCACGGCAAAGGTAGACGTGTATCTCTTACTTTATAAACTATCGTGCCTTGTCTTGACTCTTCCGACATCTACTACAACATGTGAACGAGCTTTTTCAGCCATGAAAATTGTGAAAACATGTCTCCGCAACCGAATGGAAGATGATTTTCTCCGATATTATTTGTTGGTCCATATTGAAAAGGATATTGCAGAGACATTTAACATTGATTCGATCATCGATACTTTTTATATGATCAAAAATAGGAGAGCACAACTTTAATAAAAACAAGAAGGTCGTCCATTTCAAATATCAATTTTGTATTTTCTTTAGCACTATTTTATCTTTAGTATTTAATTTTTTGTCCTTTAAATGATATAATCTACTAGGATTTGTTATTTTAATTGTCGATTCGAATTTTTTATATAACTTCGGTCCCCCAATATAAAATTCCTGGTTCCGCCTCTGCCTCTGTCTCCAATCCCACCCTCCCCAATTCTTTACCCTGAAGACTCAGTCCGGAAACAGAGTTGGTGCACCAACGGTGATCACCGGAGGCGACACTGACTAGCTGAGATAAGGACGTTGTAGATTAACCGGAGACAAGCCACATTGATGCGTTTTCCAGTCTCTTTGGTGTTCCTTGGTCATGACTTCACGATTTTCCAGCTACCTCGGCTTTCATCGGTGATCTTCGAAGTTCCTCGACGCTTTTCACTATTCTGCCTCGGCTTCTATGACAAGCCTGTAAGTCGGCCAAACCAATGCCTAAGCGAGATGGTACTCGAACTGGTTTCTCCGACTTCATGGTCAACCTGAAGAATCGGCCAAACTCAGCACA
>JAULKM010000007.1:17666805-17704112 GCA_032355605.1 Rubia tinctorum
TATCGGCAACGATGTCCGACTGGAGAAAACAGTTCCCGACCTGCACCAAGCGAATCAGAGACCGCCGCAAACCGTACCAGAAGTCTTTCCATTTCGGTGTGGATCTAGGTGTAGATCTGAAATGGCTAGTGTGTGACTGTGTGAGAGAGAAAAAGATGGAAAGGTTTTGGAAAGAGAGAGGGAGACATGTTTAGCTGAAATCTATAGCTCTACAATAGAGGAAGGGATATAAGAGGCATCTGTATTTATAAACTGGACGGACGAACCAGATCCTGACGCGTGGCTTAATGGCCGAAATCTTTTTCCTACCATCTTTGACCCTGCTCTATTTACGCTGCAATCATTATCACGCTGTTAAAAAAATATGCTTGACTATTAATATATTTACCTATGTATAAAAATAGCAAATAAATTTTTTATATTTATAAACTATTTATTGCAACGAGTTGATCAATGTCACATATTATAATATTATTATTTATATTCAATTCAAATATATAGTTAAACTTTAATAATTAAAAATATAAAACGGACGGAGAAGTTTAAATACTCATAAAACGGATGGAAAAGCGCGTGGCTGCAGGGCGGGAAATCGGGACACCTTCAAAATCGGCCTAGATTTGGGTTTATTTACGAGAGTGCCACTAATAGAGTCTACTGTGACGACTCACGTGAGCTCTTGCTGTGTGGGTGCCACGTGGCATAATATTTTATGATTTATGCGCCTGGGGAGGAGTGAGATTCGGTTGAAGGTGGAGTAAGTTTTTAAATAAATTGTTTATTAAATAAATTCAAAGCCAAATCCTTTTATTTTTTATGACATGCATCTCCAAAAATTGGTAAAAGTTGTTAGACATGCAGTCCCTCCTTGTCAGTACAATATCCAATTTAATTATTAACTTAGTAAAAGTTACATAACTTTTGCCTAAAATTTAAATTGGTTAATAAGTTAAGATATTGTCGTATGTGTTTTTATTTGATTCGTGATAGTATGTATATTTAAAATATCAACTTTTCATAAATTGTAAGTACAAACAATTATAGATATCAATGATTAAATTTTTTTTGAGCCATCTGAACAAAGTCAAAGTATGCAAAACTGGCTGGCACGGAAGAAGTACATAATTTCGTAATAGACAATTAATGTTAACATACATCTTCAATGCAAGAATCTATAATATTACTATTCCCTCCGTCCCGAAATAATTAGCACACTTTCTATTTTCATCTGTCCCACATAAAATGACACACTTTAATTCTTACCAAAAATGGTAAAGAATATGTTGTAAAATTTCGACAGTATCCTTTTTAACTTCAACAACTTTATGGTTGACGATGACATCTCCTGGGATGAATGCTTTCCATCGTTAATGCATGTTGTCACCCCATTTTGCATAAAATACCAAAATATCTTTCCCAAAATATCTCTACTTTTTCACAATTATTCTTTGTCACTCCATTTTGCATAAAATACCGAGTTACATTTCAATGTGACATTTATTCCGAAATGGGGGAGTATATAATAGACAATTAATGTTAACATATCTTCAATGCAAACATTTATACTATATACTAAAATACCAACTCCATCCCCACCCTTAAGCATTTCAACTTTTCACCCTCACAATTAGCCACATCATCTTGTCATGCTATGTGTCACTCAAATACTTTCCTACATTAATGCATTGAAATAACTAAGAGCATCCACAATGGTAGCTCCTTTAACTCCACATTTCTTAATAAGATCACTTCTTATTTAAAAAGGACCATATTCTAAGAACAACTCCTTAATAAGGAGTTGCTTCTTAATTAAGGATGTGGTACCTCTTTATTTGTGAAAGACCAATCAATCAATGTTTGACACTCAGTTTGTATTTTTATTAGATGAAATTATTTTTTTGTCTCAAACATATGTCACAACACCATCTTTTGGTCATCGATGCCAATACCTCCTCCTTTCAGTACCCAACAAATTCAAAATGATTTGTTTGGTCCCCAAACCAGATTCAAAGTGGTTTTCAGGTAGTCAAAATTATTTTTTTTGTCCCTAACATATGATCTTATACCATATTTTGGTCCCAAAATCGTTTGAAAACCACCTTGGGACCAAAACCACCCGAAAACCTTCTTTTCAGCACGGATACATTTTCTTCCAACATCACTTACCGCCTACATGAAGTGGGCCTGTTTTTCAAAATCCGAGCAACATGGTGAGATATAATACATAGTATACACAACCACAGATAAACTACAAGATTATCCTAAGTCTTGGTGCACAAAATTATTAGGATCCTATCAGAAACATTGAAAAACACCAATTTAGATTTTGAAAAATCTATAAAAACAAATTCTATGAAAACAAACACTGCCACACACACAAAATGGGCATCCATGATGTTAAACGTCTTCTCATGATCATAGCATTCAAAAGGGATAGTCACCAATTTCAAGTCATGCCAAAAACAATAAATATTAAGTTATGGTACATGAAATTAGAATTCGTGCGGTACAAAAGCTCCAGAAATACATTCAGCTTGGAGATCTAACAAAATCAAACCAAAATATTTTTTCCATCAGTAATTGGCCAATTGCTCATGTAGGTTTTGGAAGGTTCAATGGTACAATTTTCTTTCAACGTACAATTTGGTCTATGTTTTTCTAGCCGAACATTTTTTGGGGTTAGATTCAGAATTTCTGTCATATGTATATCGTGGTAAACCAGCTCTATAAAATGCTAAAATCTTGACGATCACTGAACATGTTTTGGGGTTAGATTCAGAATTTCTGTCATATGTACATCGTGGTAAGCCAGCTCTATAAAATGCTAAAATCTTGACGATCAAATGGAAAAAAGTACCGAGATACTATGCTCCTTTTTTTACAGCAAAGAAATTAACATTTGACTATCCACAAATCATGTTAATGGCATAAGATTGTTCAATTAGGTCATCGTTAGAAGGGGGCCATATTTGAGCATCTTCAAGCAATGGAAATAATAATTTTTAAATCAAATTCCACCCCAAATTAAAAAATTAATCTCGTGGAAAAATCCAAAGGAAAAATCATAGATTGAATTATAAAAATCATAATATTGTTCGTCAATGAGAAGACAATGAAAGAAAGAAGGCAACAAAGGCAATAAGACAACGAGAAGCTACTTATCGCGATGAAGGCAGCAACGACAAGAAGGCATGAATGAAGGCAACAAAGTTGATGGAGTGAAGACGGTAATGTCGATCTTGGAGGTGGAGAAGAGAAGACGGTATGATATTCTTGGAAATAAAGAAAGGAAGTAAATAAAAGAATGCGTGTTTTTTAAGAATCTGGTCAACGACTTTTTAATTAAAAACAGCTTATATTTTTTTTAAAGCTACTTATTTACAACTTACCAAACACACAAAAACAAAAGGGCTCATGAACAAAACAGATTATAAGTATTCATCAACGAATTCTGCTTCCACTGCCTTAGTGCTAATTACAAACTAATTATCCTCATCCCAAAACCCCTTACAAAGAAAGGTAGGCGTGCAATAAGAGAAAGCTTACCTTGCTCTGAGAGAGACCATAGGATAAAGTAAGTGTGCAAGAGCTAGAGAATCATGGGGTATAGTGAGAGACCTAGTGCAAGCTTTTAGAGTATGTCTATCAGTCCCAAGTTTAAGCTAATCACTTGTAAGGTTATGTAGTCCGCCTATAGCCCAACCTGTAAGCATCAACAGAAGATCTAGCGGGATAGTCGTTCTCTGTATCCAAATGCTAGAGTAGGAGAGGAGCAAGCTAACCTTATCTAACTTTTGTATCTGTAAATCCCTATATAGCCTACCAGCGTTGTACCCTTTTGCGAGCAAGTCAACTTCTATTTATTAAACTATTTCTAGTGTCACCAGCTAATCCTAAAATCCCTGGTGCGTTAGCAAGCTACCCTTTAATAGTCATCAACCCTCCTAAGCCTTGTTTTTAGGAGTAACCTGGGATATTTTTAAGCTTGTTATAGGAAGACGCGCTATATGAGTAATCTATCCTAGTAGACATTATACTAGGAAGCTCCGGATTCAAATAGTTAACTAGGGATGTGGCAGGCGAGTCTGCTTTCCCTTAGCTAAGCCAACTCGCATCTGTTGCTCTTTAAAGTGCTTCCCGGTCTTTCTCTCTTTGAAAGAAGGGGCACTCCCGGCTCTATCGGTGCTTGAAACAATCTTATCTTCTCCATATTACTATATCTCTAGAGTCAAGAATTTTATATGAGGAACTAATGAACACAATCACTTGCTACCATTACTCCTCAGTTTCTGTTGAGATCTATCCTGTAGAGGTACTCAAATTATTTCGTGGATTGGATTTCACTTGACTGTCTACGGTTTCATTGTGTGTACTCAGGGTGTCAAACACAAACTATATAGTAACTTGAAATACCGTAAGATCCCCTTTTCTTGAAATTATATATAAGTCATGACTTTATTTCGTTACATCTTTAAAAGAATTGATTTAATAAAATTTATTTTAATTTAATTATATTACTATTTTTAATTAAGCAATGTTTTGGGAAAAACCGTCTTTCCATAGGGTTATGTAAAGATGGGATTTAATTAGATTAATAAAATGTAAAAGGTTTTAGTTGCAATAATAAAAATTTATTAAGCAACGTGTATTAGTTATAAAGTTTATAACCCGATTCATTCAACACAGAAATTTTATTTTCATTTCTTCTAATTGGCACTTTAAACATTGTCTTTTCCATAACTTATGTAAATATCGTCTTTCAAGAGACGGACTCTTTTAACTATCTATTCAACTCAATTTATTTTAATTCATAAAAATAAATTTGAGAAAATATATAATTATGTTTAAATGAATAACGTGGAAGTAAATATTTTCCTATTAATTGATAACTACCAATTAAGTATAGTCTAGATTTAGTTTTAAAAAATATTACTACCAATTAATTGGCCTACTAATTTAGTAACGGTATCTGGAATTTCAAGTTTGGGATTTGGATTTATAAATGTGTTTCACACAAAAATTAAACCTTTTACTCTATTTACTCAATTCTCTCAACACATTTTAACTAGCAAAAATAACAGCTAAACTAAAAGCTATGGTGATATACTTTCCGCAAACCGGCCATGAATGAAAGTCTAATTAATCCTTACACCCGGAGTGATATACTTGTTGCTCTAAAGGCCATGGTACCAAACAAAGCACCGAATGACTCCATACAATTTTGGAGCATAGTCGGCACAAAGGTTACTGAAGAGGCACTCAAATATCTAAATGAGGGTGAACCCATGCTCTCACTAAATGATACGAACACTGTCCACACCCCAAAAGTGAAGAAGCTAGCACAAATCTCACAGTTTAGACCTATAAGCATATGCAATGTGACTTGCCGTATCATCTCCAAATGCATAGCTAATAGGCTTAAGTTGGCTTTGGATACCGTAATCTCACATCATTAGAGTGCCTTTGTGAAGAACCGACTGACTTAAGATAATATTATCATTGCTTATGAGGCCCATCATCACATCAAAAGGAAGACATCTTGGCAAAGAGGTCAAAGTCCATAAAACCAGACATGGGCAAAGCTTTTGACAGAATAGAATAACCTTTTTTACTTGGAACCCTTAGCAACATGGGATTTAATACCGATTTTATCAACTTAATTGAGAGATGCATCTTCACAGTGAACTTCTCCTTCATGCTGAACGGGAAATGTTTTGGAAAATTTGCACCAACCAGAGGATTACGGCAAGGGGATCCCCTATTTATAGTGAGATTTTTCCCCAAATGATAGAGGACAAAATCGGATAAAAAAAGCTACATGGTATGAAAATTGCTAGGATTGGGCCAATATTATCACATCTTCTATTTGCATATGATGCTCTGATTATTAGGGAAGCAATTACTCAGGAAGCTCTAGTGTTAAGAGATATCCTAACAACATATGAGGAATTTTCGGATCAGAAGATAAATTTTGAGTAATTTTCCATTATGTTCAATCCGAACACTGCTGATAGCGACATGTCTCAAATTCCCAATATTGTGCAAATGACTGAAGCTTTAACCTATGAAAAGTACTTGGGTCTCCTAACAACTATTGGACGATCAAAAAGAGGCCGCTTTGGAGGGAGTCAAAAACAAAATATGAGCTAAAGTTGAGAGTTGGGAATCAAAATAGTTGTAAGAAGGCAAAAAAGAAGTCTTGATTAAATCTGTGTTGCAAGCTAGCCCCACTTACACTCTGTCATGTTTAATGCTACTGGAAAAACTCATAGATAACATTCATGCAATGCACAAACGATATTGGTGGGGAAGCACATCTTAGAAAAAGAAGATTCATTGGACTAAATGGACTAAACAATATTTTTTGAAGAATATGGGAGACTTAGGCTTTAAGGACCTTAAGGTTTTCAATACTGTAATGTTGGGAAAATAGCCATGGTGTATGTTGGTTAACTCAAACTCAACAGTGGCCCAACTTCTAAAGGCCAAATATTACCCATCATCCTCGTTCTTAGATGTAAAAATTGGTTGGGACCCATCATTTGCTTGGAGACCGATATTAAAGGGAAGGAATATTTTATCTAAGGGCATTCACAAAATAATTGGAACAGGGAATGACACAACGATTAAAAATGACCCATGGCTACTAAGAGCAGAGAACCGAAATCTTACATTGGTGCCAAAAACATTCCCAACATATTTAAATGTTTGTCATCTTACGACAGAAAATGGCACTCTATGGAATGCCGAGCTTGTTAAAAGCATCTTTAGCCAGGAGGAATCCACACTCATTCTCTCCTTACCTAGGACTATGATCTCCCAACATCAGGATCAATCGATATGCCATTCTACTTTAGATGGTAAATATACGGTGAATTCAGGATATAATGTTGGTATTAATTCCTCAACCTTTGCCTATGTAGGAAACATGGAGAAAAGTAGTTCATGCACCTCTTCACATTGAAAGAAGATATAGACTCTAAAGACACAACCAAAGATTAAACACTTCCTATGGAGATTGTGCAAAAATAATATGCCTTCAATGAAAAAATTAATTCAAAAATAGGCATCCGCTGAAGCTGTTTGCCTTATTTGCTTTATGGATGATACCTTTATCGAACATCTTATCTTTCATAGCCCTCTAGCACATCAACTTTGGTTCGCGGCGGACTTACATGGAAAAATATTCAGATTCTAATAACAAAATGCAAGCTTATGAGTTCATGATATAATCATGGAATTAGAGGAAAATGAAGTGTTCATGATAGCTATAATGCTATCACAAATCTGGCATTATAGAAACACCCTATTTCATGGAGAGAATCATGAATTCCATCCACAACAATGTGTCCTCTATGCCACGAGAGTGTTAGCAGAATTGGATAAGAAGAGTACTAGTTGTACATCAGTCTGAGAGCAATATAATTCAAGTTTAACTACTCTAGAAACTGGATATACAGTTTTTTTATGCAACCATATCTGCAGAATATACTTGCTTATGATGGTATACTTGCTCGTCAAATGGTGAATGGATTTATGCAGAATCCCAATATATACCATGCGTACACTTGGTGAAACACGGAGAAGCCTTTGCGCTTAGAATAGGTTTACTGGTGTCTCTCTGATGGGGTATACAGATCAATCACATACGTGGAGATGCACAATTGGTCATAAATGTTGTAAAATACCACAAAGAGGACTTGTCAGACTTTGGTCTAATCATAGAGGAGATAATTAGTCTAGTCGCTGACATCAATATCCAGATCAAGTTATCTTGGATAAAGAGATAGGAAATTATCGTGGCTCATAATTTAGCTCAACATTCAAAACAATCTAGAGATTTAATTTCCAGATACGATAATTTAACAAACTTTGTAACCTTTTTACCAATGAATGAAAAATCACAATTTTATTTTCAAAAAAACTAAAGTTATGGTGCCAAATATAACAAAACGGATGGAGTACAATACTTCTTCGACATTAAAACCGTTTCCCTACTTAAAAAAATGACACTCCATCAATCTAAACCGAATCTTCACATTTTCTATTTTAACATGTTTCAAGTAAATATGTACAGTCTTTAAAAAAAATTATTTGACTAATTTTGGGACCTGAATATGCATGTATACCCTCAACAAAAAAATAAAATTACAACTTAACCCACACTTTTATCATTTACCTCTAAAATTCATATTCATAATCAAAACTTTGAAAAGGAATGATACGGTTATCTGGTATTCAATGTGCTTGCATCTTCCCATAAAAAGCTGAGTTAACGGCTGCTAGTGATCCATTTCCTTGAATCTCATATTTTCATTCAATCTTGATAGATAGAAAATCTTCTGAGATTTTTTGTTTTATGATGTAAGAGCTTCTGAGATTTTTTGTTTTATGCTGTAAGAGCTGGTTTTGAAATCTATAGTCATTCGTTTGATTAAAAAAAATAATATAAGAGGAGCTCTTTTGAAAGACAATCTTTCCTTATTATGAACAGTGCACTGTATTTTTCCACTTATTCACCGTATTTATGAAATTAAACACTAAAATTTAAATTTAAATAAAGTACTTTTAAGTTAAATATTGTACTTTGAGAAATTCTCCCTTTAGACTGACTAGCGGTTAGACCAATTATAAAAAATCTTGTTTCAATAATTTTTTAGGGTCAAATTATTATTATTTATGCACTGCGTTACATTTTAAAACTTATTCAAAGTTATAGGAACCCCGTTGCAATATATAAAAGCAACCATCAAATTACCCCATTAGTCACATAAATTATAAAGTAAACCCCGTCTAACGGTTAGTCGGTCTAAAACAAGACTTTTTTTGTACATTTTATATAATGTTTCTTATATTTTCACATTTAAACACATCTTATTACATATTTAACTTATAAAACATGATATTTAAATATTAAATACAGTTTTAAATTGAAAACTAAAGTGACATGTCCATAAATTTATGGACACACCACCCGAGACATTTCCAAAACATAAAATATAGAAATTATGGTAGTTTTTCTTAATAATTCGTATTTATATGGTTCCCGTCTCTTTTGCATTAAACTCCATCTTGCACAATGTGCGATTACAAACGAATGATGTTATGAGATAAACCCATTGCAGTAAAGTGCTAACTAAATAATACAATTCAAATCTAAGGCTTCATTGGCAATAAGAGAGCAATATACAAAGTTACTAGTCTATATTACAATTCTAACCAAAAGCCTACATGGCAAAAATAAGGGCACACAAGAATAAGTGGTTTTCATTGAGTGACTATCTAATACTACTGACCCAAACCACTAAACAAAACCGATCCTAGTAAATCATCAAGTGAAACACACGCAAAATATTCCATCTACACTCTTGATCAAATATCAGGACAATCAAAATGAAGAAAAAATGAAGACCCCCCAACTAAAGATACAGTTCATCTCCATTGAACCCATTAACACCCTTTCTCTATACTAGGAGACTAAAACTGTCCGTTTTAATTGCAAAATACTTTTACATCGGTGATGCGTGGAATTAACTCTAACTTGACTTTTTTAAAAACCAAATAAACGATGTTCTAATGAACCAAAATCTATAAATATGATAAATCCTCATAAATAAAAAAAATCGCCGAAAGTTTTTTTTAAAAAATTGACTTTGATTTATCCTTACCGTCTTCGAAACTTTGGATACATATATGAAGTCAAACAAATTTACTGGAAAAAGGAAGTTGGAAAAATTGACTACTAAAGTTAATTACTATTCGACACTAAAATTCCAAGAACCATTTTGAAAACCACCCTTATAATCTGAAAAATAAAGAAGAAATGGAAAAATTAAAAATACTCTAAATTAATGAAAATGCTAAATTAAGAGCCTAACACTGCGGAAAAAGAGAAAAAGGGGAAAAATGAAAATAAGCTGAAAGAGAATTACCCCTCCATTCTTCACTAACTAGCCAGAAGGCTTTCAAAAGCTAGTGACCTCATCACAAATTTTGTCGATCCGATATAATGAAAATTAATATCCTCAATTTTTCGCTGTAATGAGAGGGTTGTATCGGCGAAAATGATGTTGGCGTGACACTAACAAACCGTGAAACCCTGTTCACCGTCGCGACATTAATGTCTGCACCTGAGTTGTTCCGAGTTGCTCAGTTCACCCAAGTTGTGCCGAGTTATAACTGAGAAGAACAAAGCTTACCCAAGTTACTTCAACTCCAGATCTGAATCTTCAGCCTAAGCTAACTAAGTTACTCGAGCTGGCTGGGTTGGCCTGAGTCAGCACCGAGTTGGTATCGTGGGAGACCGTCGTCGTGCCTCTCAAAATAGTATTTATAGGACAAAATTACGGCTAACTACTATATATTAGCTGTGGTAAGACGGGGGCATCCACGAGAAAAATAGGGTTTTATCAAGTATTGAATGTAATTAAAAACACACGAAGAAGTCACTCTATGCATGCGGTAACAAAGTTGGGGAGCTCTGAGTTTCTAAAACACTACGACTACTTTAAACAACTAAATTACCAAGAAAATAGAAAGAGCGAAGTAAATAAGAGCACAACTAGCACGACAAATGTAACAAAAATTATGACGAGTCTTGAGCACAACTGGTTTACATTTCTAGTTATCCTTTGATCATCGACTGATTATCCTATTTTTTGTATTATTTTAACCACATATTGTGGAGAAATTTTCAACACCTTTCGAGTGTAGACATTTCTCACCTCTCCCACGTTATAGTTAGAATGGGTGATCGGAGCCACACAATAACCCTTGTCCCGAGTCACCCTAGACGACCAACATTATAGAATTCTCCGAGAATAGCAATAAACACGGAGACCCAATACAACTAACACAATATCCTAAAAGCGAGAAACATTGGGATAGCACAAGTATATCTACTAATAACAACTACGAGGATCGACATTATTAGTGAGTCACATTGATAATTAGTCAAACCCATTCAAATTCATCTTAAATCTAAGCAATTTTATTAATCAATAATCACAATTAGTTGTCACACCCAATTACAACCTAACATTGACCAATGATAATCACATCGACAAAAAGTCAAAGTTTTCCAAATTTGACCAAAATCCTAACAAACAATCAACCCACAATCATCAGCTAGTTGATCACCCTAGTCTTAATCATGCATTAATCACACAAGAAAGCACAAAACATACTTGGTCATCAAAGCACAAAATAGGATAAACCAAATCTCACAAATTTATACTAGAAATGCTACCAATTGCTCCTAAGAGTATATTTAGCCTAAATTAGTTAAACCCAAAACAAGAGAGTAAAAATCTATGGTAAACATAGTATTAAAGACAAGCAATAAATGAAATTTAGGGCTTTTGAAGAGAGAAATCCAACTAAGAGTAGTGGGAGAGAGAGAGTTCCAAAAATGAAGAAGATCCGCGGAGTTTGTTATGACCAACAACTTTGATTGCATATTTATCTTTGCGGGCCACAGTATATGTCACGGGCCGCGAAGCTGCCTCTATCCAGCTTCTACCAAAATTTCAATATTTGGCCCTTTTTTTCATTATCTTCTTAATTCTTCAATGCTTCTTCAAAACTCAAACTCCTCAAAACTCAAAGACTTCAATATGATCTAAAACACTCCATAAATTAAAGAATTAGGATATAAAACATGTGAATTCATGCTAGCCCTCTAATTGATAAAATATCAATTTCCTTCCAATGAAGTCCCTAATCTATTACAAAATTAGACTTCGAATGTGTTAAAAATGGGATATAAATTGAGCATATCAAACACCCCACACTTAAACCTTTACTCGTCCTCGAGTAAAGATGATTAAGGCCTAAGGTGGTTCCTAGATTTTTTACCCCATAACACATTCGAAGCCATTTCCTTCAGCATTCCTTTAACCCTAAACATGAAAGACTACTCATCCCCATATTTGTCCCCAAAGGATTCTATCCAAAAAAATTCCCAAAACAATATTGCATCTAAGTGAGGTGTTCATCATCCAAAGATAAGGTAAAAGAGGTTTAATCTATCCAAAGGTTTCCAAAGTGGCAAAATGAGCCTTCATTTTTTTCTTTCATTTTTCTCATTTTTCTTGGAGGGCTTTTGGATTTTCATCCTAGTTCCTCATTTTTTCCTAAGTTGCTCGCGAGCGGTTTTTCAACTTGGCAAGATTAATTTTTTAATAATTTTTAAAAATACCTCCTAAGAATATATTGATTACAATGGAGAAACGAACAATGTAATATCAAGCACATTCTAGTAATGAGCTAAAATAATTTCCCCATCCCACACTTAAAATCTAGCATTGTCCTCAATGCATATAAAAGATCAAAGTATAAATTTGGAATAAAGGAAAGAGAAAAAATACTCACAACTAGGACCACGAGGGTCCTACTTCTCCTTGATAGAGAGCCTACCTCTGGGCCCTCTCCTCCTGCCTACGAGCGTGGTAAGCCTCCGGGTCAACAGAAGAGTTGGTCATATGAGGTGAACGCATCATGGAAATTATGGTGTCGACACCCTCCTCCAATCCACCAAATCTTTGGTCGGCTATCTCCTACTTGGTTATATATTGATGATGGCACAGCTGTATTTGTTGAGTTACAACCTGGTGAAAATGGTCGAGTCGATCCTCCAAACGAGTGAGGCTCTCTGCAAACATAGAATGTTGCTGCTCGAGATGGTACACCCACTGGCTGAGATCGTATGAAATTGGTGGTCCTTATAGGGAGGATATATTGTGGCGGCTGTCGGAGTTCACGGTTTCCCGCTTGTCAAGAGTGAGCTGGCAGTCATGCTTGACTAAAACAAACTCCCATATGCTCGGTAGCTGTACCCCTGCATCGTAGGCAATGAGGGTAACTAATTCCCCCACATTGACCTTCTCTTTGTTTGTCTATGAAAGCTCGAGACATCGCCAAAACCATGGGTTTGCCCAATTCAGATAACCATGTCCCTCAGATGCCATCACCCAAAGACACTTCACATGGTAGCTAGGACTTTGAGTGATCTCGCCTTGACCCAACACCATCATTGATAGTAGGCAATTGGAAAAATACAAATTTGGATGAACAATGAGTGAGCCCTTATCATTACTGCTTCTTGCCCTCCCAGTGATTGCCGGCCTCATCTCGCAGAATCCGGGGGCATTGGCAAAGTCTCCAACCCCATCCTAAGCTCCCATCCAAAATTTTGGGACAATTCCTTATAAATCAGCTCATATCCCGCATCATTTAGGTGAAAAGATATGTAGTGACCATCCTCCTATTCCTCCTTCTGAAGCGTGGCGAGGAACTCGAGTGTGAACCTAGGATAACTCAGTGCACTCTTGTGCAGAAAATCTTACAACCTTACCTTCCTAAATAATGTTCGAACAGGTTCCCACAACCCCACTTCCTTAACAAAGTGTAATGCACGACAAACTTGGTCGATAGAATTGTACGCTTAGGGGTGACCAAGTTTTCCCACCTCCTGGCATATTAACCCATGATACCGGTCAAGCCCATGTGGTCACTAGCGGAGGGATAGGATGAACTAGCAGCAGTAGTAGTCCTACCTATTTTAAGATCCATAAGAAATCTAACAACAAGAACACATCCCAAAATCAACAAATCTACACTATGCCAAAAAATGTCACAAAAATGTGTCACCAATTTCAATCACCCAAAAATCACCCCTAGTACGCCACTAATTCACCAAAAAATCTACAAAAAACCCAAACATTTATGCACTATCACCAATAGCATACTACACCATATATATCACCAAAGAAATTCCAAAAACATCATTATTCATCACAATGCAAGAATTCATCAAAATAAATTTGGATAGGTGTTACCGTAGGAATGATAGGAGGGGTATGAAGAGTGCTAAATTCGTCTAACGGAAGCAAGGGTAGAGTAATTTGATTAATAATTCAAGAACCTCCAATTTCTAGGGTTCTTGAGTTTTAAAATCATATTGGGTGAGAATACAAAAGGCTTATATGTTGGGGAGATATGAGAGTGGAAGGAGGGGGTGAGGGGGAAAGGATTTGGTTGGAGGAGGAGGTTGGCCGGCGAAATTGGTGGGGGTGGAAGGAGGAGTATGGGCGGTGGATGAAAACAATGGGAGAGGAGAGGACTGAGGTCTGAGCGTGTTTAAGCAGGTTAAGAACTCCTCCTTCGTGGGCCGTGGTTACGGCCCGTGAAGAGCCAACTGTCCATTTCTTATTTTCGCCAATTTTCTCATCCTGAGCCGCGATATACACTGCAGCCCGCGAAGAGCCTTTTGTCTAACCCAAAGAAATGCCATTTTTCATTCACGGGCCATGGTATGTGCAGCGTCACGCGAAGACTCTTATGAAATGGCTCTTCCATTTTCTTCAAAAATCCCCATTTTTGGCATTCAATATTCCTCAAGAGCACCCTAATTCTACAAAATCACAAACAAACCTAGCATATTATTGCTCTAAAAAAAGATAGAAAAGTTATCATAAATTTGAAATAAAACAACGTACTTAAAATTATATTTAAATTAAAAGGAAAAAAATACTTACATCGGTTGAATGTCACGAATAACTATCCGGATGATCGAAACCAAGTTTATTTAACACCGTTGGCACGACTTATGAACAAAGCAAATAAAAAATGAAGCTACATCAATGGAATTGCATGAGTGCCATCTGGATGATCAAAACCAAGTTTATTTAACGTCATCGACACGACGTATTCACACTCTGAAGCCTCTA
This sequence comes from Rubia tinctorum, assembly GCA_032355605.1. NCBI lineage: Eukaryota > Viridiplantae > Streptophyta > Magnoliopsida > Gentianales > Rubiaceae > Rubia > Rubia tinctorum. The sequence goes on from JAULKM010000007.1 coordinate 17,681,535, forward strand.
CTCACTAACTGGGTCATCGAGAATGGTTTTCTCGACTAGTTTTGGTTGGAAACTCTCATAATAGGACTTCAAATGGTGAAGACTTTAGAAATCTCATCACTGATAATCTCTACCGCTCAATGTGGGAAAACTTTCACCACCATAAAAGGGCCAATCCACTTTGACCGTAATTTACCCGGAAACAACCGAAGGTGCGATTGGAAAAGGCATTTTGGCCAACATCAAAGTCCTTTCTAGTGATTATAATATCTTACTTAGCCTTATATCTCTCCTTGTAAATTGCGGAGTTCTCTTAGGAGTCATTCTGAATCTTTTCAAGCTCTTGCAATTGACGCTTTCGATGCATGCCGGCTTGATCCAAATTCAATTGAAGCTTTTGACTGCCCAATACTCTTTGTGTTCAAGCTCTACCAGTTAATGACAAGGCTTCCCAAAAATTACCTGATATAGAGACATTCCAATTGGGGTCTTATGGGCCGTTCGATATGCCCATAAAGCGTCATTTAGCGGGATCCTTCAATCCTTCCTATTCTGGTAGATCATTTTCTCAAGGATGGATTTAATCTCTCGATTGTAGACCTCGGCTTGACTATTTGATTATGGGTGATAGGCCGTGGAGGTTCTAAGGGTTACCCCATACTTCTTCATCAAAGCCTCAATTGTGCGATTACAAAAGTGGGTTTCTCCACTAGTCATGGCTCGGGGAATCCCAAACCAGGAAAATATATTCGCTTTCAAGAACTCCATCATCACTTTTGAATCGTTGGTCTTAGTGGCTTTTGCCTTGACCCACTTTGGCACATAATCGAAAACGAGCAAAATATAAGTGCAACCAAAACAGTTTGGGAAAGGTCCCATGAAGTCAAAGCCTCACACATAAAAAATCTCACAATTTAAGATGTTTGTTTATGGCATTTCATTCCTTTGGGAAATGTTTTCCGTTCTTTGATACTTGTTGCAAGATTGACAAAATCTATAGGAATGCTTCATCGTGTGAGGCCAACAGAAACTGCTTTCTAGCACCTTTAAAGCGGTTCTCTTGGAACCAAAGTGCCCACCACATGCAAGAGAGTGACAAAAATTAAGAACTGAACTCACTTCACTCTTCGGGATACATTTCCAGATAATTTGATTCGAGCAATGCTTCCATAAATATGGATCGTCCCACACATAGTGTTCAACCTTACTTTTCAACCTATCCCTTTGAGCTTTGGAGAAATTTGGGGGAAATTGGTGGGAGACAAGAAATTAACTAGATTAGAGAGGAAATTGGTGAGCCTCTCTAATTGCAAACAAGTATTTACCGGGAAATTCTTCTCAGATGGTCTACCTCCTAAGCTTCTCTATAGCGCTCTTCGAATCATTAGACGATGTCAATCAACTTAGATGATAGTCCACCACATTCTCACTCCCCCATTTATCCCTCACCTCTAGGTCAAACATGCTCAACAAAAGTATCCACCTAATCAACCTAGGCTTGGCTTCCTTCTTGGTCATTAAGTGACGAAGAGCCGCATGGTCCGTGAAGACAATGACCTTAGTATCAAGTAGGTACGACCTAAATTTCTCAAGAGCAAATATTACCGAAAATAATTCTTTCTCCGAGGTGGATTAATTGCGTTGTGCATTTGAGAGTTATCGAGGCATAATATATGGCATGAGATATTCTCCCTACCCTTTGACCTAAGACCGTTCCAATGGCATAGTCGCTAGTATCACACATAATCTCAAAAGGTAAGTCCTAATTAGGAGGTTGGATAGTGGGGGAAGACATAAGCATTGCCTTCAAAGTATCAAAGGCTCTTTGGCATTCCATGTCAACCACAAAATACGCCTCTTTTTGCAACAAATTTCACAAAGGGGAGGCAATCTTAGAAAAGTCCTTATTGAAACGCGGTAAAAACCTGCGTGGCCTAGAAATAATCTAACTTCTCTAACACTCAAAAAGTATATTAGGGAATGAATTGTGTCAACCTTTGCTTTGTCTACCTCAAGACCTTGAGAAGAGACTATATGACCCAATACAATGCCTTTTCCACCATGAAGTGACATTTTTCGGAGTTTAATACTAGATTGCTTTCAATACATCTCTTGAGCACTAATGATAGATGGTTTAAACAACTATCAAAATAATCCCCATGAATGGAAAAATCGTCCATGAATACCTCAACAAACTGCGAAAATATACTAACCATGCACCTTTGGAATGTGCCGGGAGCATTGCATAGTTCGAATGGCATGCGCCTATAGGCAAAAATGCTGAAAGGGTATGTGAAAGTGTCTTTCTCTTGGTCTTCCTGGACTATGGAAATTTGGAAATACCCGAAATACCCATCTAAGAAAAAAAAATAAAAATCCCTCCTGGAAAGCTTTTCAAGCATTTGATCAACGAAGAGTAGATGGAAATGGTCTTTCCTAGTTACCGCATTCAACCTATGGTAGTCATTACACACTCTCCACCCGTTTTGCACACGAGTGAGAACCAACTCTCCCTCTTGGTTCTCTATCACAGTCACACCACTTTTCTTAGGCATGACTTAGGTGAGACTTACCTACTTGGTATTGGAGATGGGGTAGATAATTCCGTCTTGAAGCAATTTAGGAATCTCACTCTTCACTACCTCTATCATCGGCGGATTCAGGCAATTTTGGGGTTGCTTCACATGTTTGGCTCCATCATCTAACAAGATACGATGCATGCAAGTGGAGGGGATAATCCCCTTGATGTCAGCAATGTTCCACCCAATTTCCTTCTTATGTCTTCTAAGAACCTCCATCAACATCCCCTCTTGTTTCTTGGTGAGTTTACTCAACATTATCATGGGTAAAGTATCTCCCTCACCAAGGAACGCATATTTCATATTCTCGGGTAGTGGTTTCAATTCCACTACCAGGTCTTCTCAAGAGATATAGGGATTCCCACATCTCGAGGTGCATCGAGAACTTCACAAAGGGGGTTTATAGGTAGCATATCAACAAAATCAAGCTTTTCTATAGTCTAAAGTAAATTTATCCTCAAAGAATAATAATTCAATTCATTTACATCAAGACTATTTTCCAAAGTGACCTTTAAACAATCCATGCCATCAATCATAACGACATCTTGCACATAATTAACAATATCAATTGCATGGCAAGAATGACCCTCATTGGGGGAATTTAATGGCATCATAGATGTTAAACTTCACAATTTCCCCATTAAATTCCATGGTCAAGCATCCACTATGCAAATCGATTTTAGTTCTAAATGTTTTTAAAAAAATGGCCTCCCTAATAAGATAGGAGTTGCACGTTTGTCATTTTCTATAACTAGAACATAAAATTAAGTCGGGAAAATAAATTTATCCACTTCGACCAATACATCTACCGCAATTCCCCTAGAGTAGGCATTAGAACGGTCAGCCAATTAGATTACTACCCTAGTTTCATGCAACTTCCCAAGATCTAAGGATTCATATAAGGAATATGGAATCACATTGATTGATGCTCCTAGATCTAAAATGGCATTATGAAAATTCTTACCATCTATGACACAAGGAATGGTAGGCATGCCGGGAGCATCACATTTAGAGAGAAGTTTTTTTTGGAAAAAGGGTCGACATTTGACCACCAATTTTTGTCTTCTCACTATTTTCAATGTTTTATTTCTCCAAGGGATACACAATTCTTTGAGGAATTTAGCCAACCTAGGTACTTGATAAATGTCATAAAAAGGGAAATATTTAACTCGCACTTGTGGAAGACTTCAAAAAGAGCTTTATTCTCATCCTTGCAATTCTTGTCCCCAAAGCCGCCAGAAAAGGTGGTGGTGGAAAGATTTTCTCAATTTCTTGCTTCTCCAGTTGTTGGGTGGCCACCTCCTCAACCTCTGTCCTTTACCACAAGCTGCTCTTCTGTCTCTTTCCCGATCTTCATAATTTTCTCGGGCTCCTTGATCTCTTTCCCCCTCCTCAATGTGATGGCACTAGCATTAGAAGGTTAGGGTTTAACTACGGTTGTGATGGGAGTTTCCCGGAATCCCTAGCTTCCAATTGGGCCATGGAAGACTCAATTTGGCTAACTTGGGTCTCCAAGTTCTTGAACCTCGAAGAGGTTCGGTCTTCCAAGTTTGTTACCATATTTTTTATAGCATGTATAATATTCTCATACTCTGACCTTGGTCTTTCTTCTTAAGGGTTAGGTGACCCTCATCCTTTGGGTAGAATTGTTGTGGAGCCCAATCATACCCTTGATTTCCTCGGTATTGGGCTTGTCCTCCTTGACGATTCAGTTGATAAACATCTTGACCACCTTGATAGCTACCTTGGGGACTTGATTGCATGACTTGATCATCTCTCTACCTAAAGTTTGGATGGTCTCTCCCCTCAGGATTGTAAGTCTTGAAGTATGGATCATACTTCTTGTCATTTACTTATCCCCTTTGGAAACCTTAACCACCTCGGTAGCCTCTATTCCTCTGGGAACCTTGGCCCTGCTCTCCTTGATAGCCTATTGCCTTGGCTTCCTCGAACTCTTCATCTTGGATTTGGGGGCATACATCGGTGAAATGTTCCAACGAACACACCTCACAATCCTTAACTTGATGCACTCTTCCCTTCATTAGCTCCTTCATCATGGACCTAATGCTTGAACTTGCTCCACAAGCTTGGGGGTTTCCAGATTCGAAGACTCTTGCACCCTTGCCCTTTCCCTTATACCAAATTTTCTAGTTATATTGGCCATGTCTTCAAACAATGCCATGGCATTTTTAGGGCTCTCGCTAGAAATCGACCCATTAAGCTACATTGACCATCCTCATGTCTTCAACGGACAATCCATCGAAGAAATAGTATACAAGGGTCTCCTTCCTTGTACAGGTGGTAGGGGCAACTAGCTAGCAACCTCTTGATCCTCTCCCAATATTCATATAAATATTCACCCAAATATTGGGCGATGTTGCTTAGCTATTTCTTCAAACCCGCCAACTTGGATGCCGTAGAGAATTTCTCTAAGAATATCCGCGTCATGGCCATCCATGATGTTATACTTCTCGGGGAAAGGTAGTATAGCTAATCTTTGGCCTCATCCTTCAAAGAGAACGGGAACACCCTTAGATTGAAATTATCCTCCAAAACTTCGGTTGGCTTCATATTCATGCTCACGAGGTGGAACTCAGACAAGAGCTTATTCGCTTCCTCCCCACTCATCCCTTGAAAAGATGGTAGATAATGGATTATCCCAGACTTGAGCTTACAAGTGATGTTTTCCGAAAGAGGAGGGAAAATGATGCAAAACAGTTGACTCTCCAGGTTAGGAGCCATCAGCTCCCTTAAGGTTCTAGTATCATCCACCATGGCAGGTTTAACTAATTCGGGTGGTGCTTGAGTACCTTGGTTAGCAAAACGAGCTAGTTTTCTTGCTCTTTGGAGTGTGCCTAAAAGACTGGGATCGTAGTGTAAGGGTTCTTGTCTATTGGTACGAGTATCAACCATAAACCAAGAACCAAAGCAATATAACCTTATCCCAAGTAACAATCACAAAAGCAAGCAAACGTTAACAACACACAATTTAAAACACAAAAACACACAAAGAACTACACTAACACTTAAATAAAATATGTCGTTTCCCCGACAGCGGTGCCAAAATTCAGGAGGCCATTGTTATGCCTCTAAAAGATAGTATTTATAGGCCCAAATTATGGCTAACTACTAAATAGTAGCTAGTGGTAAGACGGGGTCGTCCATGAGAAAAATGGGGTTTTATCGAGTGTTGAATATAATTAAAAAATATATATCAAAAGTCACTCTACGTGTGGGGTAACAAAGTTAGGGGGTTTTGAGTTAATAAAACACTATGAATACTTTAAAAAACTAAATTACTAAACAATTAGAAAGAGAAATGTACATAAGGGCACAACTAGCACGAAAAATGTAACTAAAGATTATAACGAGTCTTAGGCACAATTGGTTTATAATTATAGTTATCCTTTGATCGTTGACTAATTATCCTATTTTTATGTATTAACCACATATCGTGGAGAACTTATCAAGACTTTTCAAGTGTAGACATTTCTCACCTCTTCTCGGATATAGTTAGAATGAGCGATCAGCGCCACACAATAACCCTAACCCTCAGGTCACCCTAGACGATCGGCGTCATAGACTTCACCGAGAACAAAATAAACATAGGGACCCAATAAAACTAACACAATGTCCTACAAGTGAGAAACATTCGGATAACACAAGTATATCTACTAATAACGAAGATGAGGATCGACCTTCATGACGTTATTATTGATCCACATTGATAATTAGTCAAATCCATTCAAACCCATCTTAAATCTAAACAATTTCATTAATCAATAATCATAATTAGTTATCACACCCAATTACAACCTAACATTGACCAACAATATCGACAAAAAGTTAAAGTCTTCCGGGTTTAACCAAAAACCTAACAAACAATCAACCCACAATCATCAGCTAGTTAATCACCCTAGTCTTAATCATGCATTAATCACACAATAAAGCACAAAACATATATGATAATTAAAGCACAAAATAAGATAAACCAAATCTCACAAATTCATATTAGAAATGCTTACCAATTTCTCCAAAGAGTATATTTAGCCTAGATTAGCTAAACCCAAAACAAGAGAGTGAAAATCCATGGTAAACATAGTATTAAAGACAAGAAATAATTGAAAACTCGGGTTTTTGAAGAGAGAAATTTGGATAAGAGTAATGGAAGAGAGAGAAAGAGAGAGAGAAAGAGATAGAGAGAGAGTGTGTGTTCCAAAAATGAAGAAGATAAGTAGGCTGAAATATGTCAATCACGGGCCACGGTATATGTCGCGGCCCACAGAGCTTGTTCTGACCAACACCTTTGACTGCAATTTATCTTCGCAAGGCGCGTATATATCGCGGCCCACATAGTTGGTTCTGTCGAGCTTCTACCAAAATTTCAATATTTGGCCTTCTTCTTCAAAATCTTCTTACTTCTTCAATGCTTCTTCAAAACTAGAACTCCTCAAAAACTGAACACTTCAATATGATCTAAAACACTTCATAAATTATATAATTAGGATATAAAAGATGTGAATTCATCCTAACCCTCTAATTGATAAAATGTCAATTTCCTTATAATTAAGTCACTAGTCTATTACAAAATTAAACTCCGAATGTGTTAAAAAATGGGATATAAATTGAGCTTATCACCCCGAGTCAAAATCGAGTAACCCCTAGCTGATCGTTTTGGCCTGAGTTGTCCTGGATCTTGACCCTACTGACTGACCCATTATCACCCAAGTTTCTGCCGAACCGGCTGCATCTTTGAACGAGACAGATAGTGGTAGCCACCGAGAAAGTTCTCTCTACATCGAGAACCATTTACCTCCAAGTCTTTTGAGAACAAACATGATGTTGGTAGCCACCGTCGAGGATGCCCGAAGAGCCTCTGCATGGATCGATATCTGTCGGAAAGCACCAAACTTTGCCAAAACACCAAATCTTCATTGGTACATCTTCATGGAATGTTGGGGAAGTGGTATAATGGTGTTGGGGAGGGTGGGATTGAGGGGGGGCCACTAGAGGTGGCATTCGCCAACGCCCCCTAAACGAAGGCGATGTTAGGGTTTTACCAGGGGACCGGAGAGAAACTTTGTTTTAGAGAGAGAAGTGGATTTTTTTATTTTTATATAAATTATGGTACTACCTCCGTCCTAGAAAAAAAGATACATTTTGACTTTTGAAAGTCAAACTGAGCCAACTCCAACCATTAAATTCTAGAGTAAAGTACTTTTATAACCATACCTAATTCACATAAGTGTCAATATAACCTTTTGATAATTGAAAGTGCAAATATAATCCTAGATAATAAGTGTAAGTGCAAACGTACCCATTTCGGCTAATTTTAGCCAAAATTCTGTAAAAAGATAATTTTACTCTAAAAAATAAAACACTGAAAATTAAATCAAATTAATATCATACCCCAAAATCATCTTCTCCATCTCGATTCTCTTCTTCACCTTCTTCAATTTTCTCCAATCCTCTTCCGCACCTTGTCTGTTCTCGGATTCTCTTCATCATTCTCCGATTCCTTCTACCGTACTGGGCTCCACCGGAGATAGGTCGCGTCGAGGCTGGGTGGCAGGTGGGCTATGGTTTCGTCGAGATTTTAGGGGCTGGGGTGGTGGTCAGGTCCTGTCAGAGGTGATGCGTGGCCGAGGTTGGGTGGTATCTCAGCGTGGCTAGGTGACGAGTGGGCTAGGATTTCTACAGAGACTGGGTGGAGGGTCGGTCGGATGTGGCATCGCAGCTTTATTCTTGGGCTAAGGGGTGGAGGCGGCGCAATGTGATTGGGGGTGAGGGCAGTGGCCAGGTGGTGGGTTGTGTAGGGGGTGAGGGCAAAATTTTCTTAACACATCTAAGTTTTAAAAGGGCACTTTTGTCATTTTATGTGCGATTAACGTCAGTCAAAGCCAAAAATGGTGTCTTAGGGTTATATTGGCACTTTCATCAACTAGTTAGAGCTATTTTTGTAGTAAAAATTATCTAAGGGTTATACTGGCACTTACTCCAGTTGGTAGGGTTATATTTGTATATATCCATAAATTATATTATAATATATGCAAGACTATTATTATGTTATATGTTGTTGGAATCATCATAACATATATTTTTAAATTATTAATTTTTTCCAATTTTTGTACCTACATAAATAAAGACTATTCGTCTCTTGAAAGACGGTCCTTCTATAAGTTATGGAAAAACCATGGTTTAAACTGCAAATTAGAAGAAATCAAGATAATTTTTTTTGTTGCATTAATTGGGTCATAAACTTATAACTACTGCACATTGCATAATATATTTTAATATTGCAACTAAAACCTTTTACTTTTCTATAATTCCAATTCAACCCCGTCTTTCCATATGTATATGGAAACACGGTATTTCCCAAAACTTTACCAATAAAGCTATCAATAACTGAAATTTGATTCAATTTACTCTCAAAAGTCAAAATGTGCCATTTTTGTTGGGATAGAGGTAATAGTATTAATGATATAAAATCTTCAATGTGAATTTATCTAAACCAATGTTAGATTTAAGAGTAAAGTGCTAAAATGACCCTAACTTTAGGCTGAAAGTGCCAATATAACCCTGCAAAATGAGAAAGTGCCAAAATAACCCTAATTTATTGATGTATGTGTCAATCTAACCTGGGCATTGTTGACTTCAGTTGTCAGCGAAAACTCTGGCCAGAATAAAATAAAATGACCATTTTAACTTTAAATTAAAGAAAAAGAAAAAAGAAAAAGACAAAGATGCCCTTCATTTCACTACTGGAAAATATGTGTATAGGCACAGGTATGTCAGTGATATACAAAACCAAAATACCGGTGCCTATAATAAATTCAGCATCGGTGCATAAAAAAACCGTGCATATGAATAAATTCATCACCAGCACACTGAATACCGGTGCCAGATACCGGTGCCTTTGAATAAAAAATGTTTGAATTTAATATTTTCCAGTACTTGTTTTGGATGAATGACATATACTAGTGATATTATCATGCCTATGAGCGGAACTGTAATTTTGGCGGTTAAAAATTTGGTGGAAAATAGGTAGCACCGGCATATTGAGAAATGGCGCCGGTAATAATACCGGTGCTCATAGAAATTTTTGGAAAAATGGGTTTACGGTATCAGTTACTCTTGAAAATGAGTTTATGGTTTGAGTTGCTCTAGAACATGTACTAGCGTTTTCCAATATTTCACCAAAAAAATCATTTATCTTATAGTTCTATATTTAGGCAAGAATAACAAAAATCATGTATTTTGGAGTAAAGGGTAGTGAGGTAACACAATTTTGGGCCATAATGTAATTTTTAAGAATTTATAGAAGTAATCAATATTGACTTTTGAGACCCTTCCGTTCACCCATACGTGCCCAAATTGCAGAGTTGCGATCATATATTATTGAATTTCATATTGGTTATACCAATTTCATGATTCGACGACTCCAACTTTCTTGTAGGGATCAAAGTGCAAATGGTAAAAACTTTACTCGTAACTCCAAATTGAAATCCGCTCAAAAGTAATGATACCATCTACACCCCATTGTATTTTCCATGTTTATGAGAGAATATTTATAAAAAAATCAAGCACAAAAATATATCCATCCTTTCCGATTTCACTTTGTAACTTCTAAGTTATCAACCATAAGTTACTTTAGAACATGTACTAGCGCTTTTCAATATTTTACCAAAAAAATAATTTATTTTATATTTCTATATTTAGGAAAGAATAACAAAAATCATGTATTTTTGGAGCAATGGGTAATGTAGTAACACAATTTTGGGCCACAGTGTAATTTTCCAAATATTATGTTACAAGATCTTCCGTTCACCCATTGTAGCCCAATTTTCAATAACGTAATTATCCATATTAAATTGTGTTATGGTTTCTCCAATTTTGTGATTCGCCTCCTCTAAATTTATTCTCACGGACATAATTGTAAAAATGAAAAAGTTAACTTAGAGGGCAAAATATACTAGCACTGGTATTTTTTTAGTAACATCGGTGCTACTACGTAGCGGGAAAATGAAAATTTTGAATTTTCTTCCACTATTTTTGAGGGATTTTTATGAGCACCAACAACACCATCGTAGGCACCGTTCATACTACTGGTGCTAGGTACTTAGAATATTTTTCTTCCATTGGAAGAATTTTTTTTAAAAATGCCCATTTAAAGTAGCGTCACACAACTACATTTGAAGTATCTAGCACCAGTGTGATCACCATAGGCACCATTTTCCACACCGGTGCTAGGTACTTAGAATATTTTTCTTCTCTTTGCTCTCGGGAAGTAAAAAAGTAAAACACCAATTTAAAGCACTGTCACACAACTTTGTTTTAAGTACCTAGCACCGGTATGATCACCATAGGTACCGGTTTTCATACCGTTGTTAGGTACTTAGAATATTTTTCTTCTCTTTGCTCTCGGGAAGAAAAAAATTAAAATGCCCATTTATAGCAGTGTCACGCAGCTGTGTTTTAAGTACCTAGCACCGGTATGATCACCGAAATCCTAATCATATAAAATCCTCCTCTCCTAATAACCCTCACTTCACCACCTCTCCCTGCTTCTCCCTCCTCTCCCTCCTCCTCCACCACCTTCTCCTCTCTGTCGGTGCTGCCGCCCAGCTCCACTTTGAAGGCTTCGACATTGACGCCGACGATCCCCTCTCCGCCCTTCCCACGGTGCACCATCTCTGATGCCATCTCCCAAACAATTTCGATGCCATTTCCCCGCGAGCTCCACAAAAAATGCCGGGTTTAGCTCAGATCCACTGTGCCTCAGCTCTCAGCGCCACTATCGGTATGCACTACCAATGCTTATGCAATAATTCCAGCACCGGTATGCACTACTGGTGCCTATGAAACTACATTCTTACACCAGGTCACTTAGGCACCGGTATTTCAAGGGATAAAATACCGGTGCCTCTGCGGTAAAATACCGGTGCCTATGGGGGTATTTTCTAGTAGTATTTGTTATTCATTATTTCTTCTTTGCATTGTCATCATTCCTTCTTATTTCCTCCAGAAATCTCTAGCTTCTTCTCTTTTGTCCATTTCCCTTCTTTGTCCCCTGTGCCCTTTTATCCAAAAGAAATTGGTCTCTTATTTTTCAGATACTACTAAAAATCCCAACATAATCAAACAAGGGGTGAGAATTGCATTTTTATATTTGGTTAAACAAATAAATAGGATCTCAGGTATGTCTTCACAGATCGTAGGTAGTGGCATGGTTGGTTCGACCAAAGTGGTGCTCCATCAGTGAACTTGTTGGGCGCAACGGCTGGGGGTAGTTGCCAGGCCCCTAGTGGTTCACTTTGTAAGTGAGATGAATCGGCTAGGCTCTGCGGTGATATGGTGTAGCTACTTCTCAGTCGAGTGGATCTGCTGGTACGGAGGAGTGTTTAGCCGGAGGTGATGCGCAGGTTTCTCTCGATCGAGGTGAAGGTGTTAGCTTGGCTGGTGACGCCGAGGAACTGGCCAAATAACATCATCCGGAGGTTTGGATGATTGGTCTATGAATGTGAAGTGCGGAGTAGAGGCCCCGGGGGCGTGAATCTGGGTGGTGGAAGAAGCCATAGCGGAGGGGTCCTAGATTTGGTTCTCAACGAGGTGGTAGGTGGCGGGGATGTGCAGGTGGGTGGAGGAGATGTGGGGGTTGTTGGGAAGGAGAGCTGGGTGGTGGTGGTGGGTGACAGTGGTTGGGTGGGAGAGGTGGCGGGGATGTGGGGGTGGCTGACCAGAAGGTGATGATGGGTGGTAGAGAGGTGGTGGTGGGAGGGTGCCGGGAGAAGGTGGGGTGGCTGATAGCAGGAGGTGTTGGCTAGTGGCAATAGTAGGGGTAAAATGAGAAAAAAATTTAAGTTGATATGACCGAGGGTATATTTGTCATTTTGGGTTTGGTCAATGGCCCAATTGGTGAGTCAGCGCCGAAATATGGGCTAAAGGTTATATTGGTGCAGTTCATCATAAAGTTAGGGTTAGTTTGACACTTTTTTTTACTTTGCAGGGTTATATTAACACTTTCAGCCTAAAGGTAGGGTTAGAAATGCATTTATTAATTTAGTTATACATATATATATATATATTAAATTGTCTATTATAATAGAATAAGGCAAAATTTTGGGAAACACCGCATTTCCATAGCTATATGGAAAGACAAGGTTTAATTGGAATAATATGATATTAGAGGTTTATGCTCTGCACCACACAAGCGAAACATTTGAATTTTGATTAAAAACATTGCATATTTGGAGTAAAACATATAAATAGGCCCGTGAATTATATGTTTTACTCTAAATATGTAATGTTTCTAACTAAAACTCAAATATGTATGTGAATTTACCCAAATAGCTTATAACCTCAATTTAACCCGAGTTTTAATTGTTTTAACCCGTGATTTTTTATAAATCTTTCTGAGGTAAAATTACACTTGAATCCATGGTCTTTCCAGACCGTCTTTTAAGAGATTGACTCATATAATAATGTTAGAATTACTTTAACTATTATTATTATAAGTAATGGTGATGAGATTTTTTAAAAAATTCAAACCCATATTAATGGGGGGGGGGGAGATGTTTATTAGGGTCCCCAAACCTAACCAAAATATTTGATAGAGTCTTTACAAGATATTTGGTCAAGAAATAACTTGACTTGTTACAAGAGAGAGACAAAAGGCAAAATAGTTGCCACTCCATCTTTTGATTTACTACAAAAATAGTAGACATAGGAGGAGATTGGAAATGATTCTAGTGTTTGCACCCCCACCCCCCGTGTTAATGCTGAACATCGGCCAGATTTCTAATTTACTCCTATGTTTTGGTGAGTCTATGTATGCCTCAACATTTCTTCTCGATTTGTGCCGTTGTCCAGGTGTTAAATTCCTGGAAACACTCCAAAACATAGGTGCTAAGCTCTCGGTTCTGAAACCTCTCCAGTTACAATCAGGTGTGTAAACCTTGTTATTGCTCCTGTCTTGTAAACCTGTGAAATTGTGGCCTTCCTTCTTTCTGCTCAAAATTGTCTGTGAAATTTTCTCAGATCCTTGCAAGCACGGTCTTCTCCTTTGTTTGAGCCAAATGAGTGATCTGCAAAAAAAATTATCAGTAGCATTCATTCAAATTACTCTTATGTTTGGCACATTGAACCTATCTAGGTGTAGCAGACCTTTTGTTTTCTGATCTAATTGAGCATAAGTCAGTGTGTAACACTCTAATTTTCCTTTGTCAGCATGTTTGGCTAATCTATCTGCAACCTGGTTCCCTTCTCTCAGCACATGAGATAGCTGGGGTTCAGATAGGGATATGTGTAGGTTGTGTGCAGTGTCAAAAAGTTGCCATGGAGATTTATATGGATCCCTTATGCACTGGAAGACCTGTATACTATCAGTTTCAATGATGAAATGATTATTTGTCAAAGATGTTTCCATTTGAAAACCTTTTTGAACAACTATTAGTTCAGTATGGAAGCTGCTAGTTGCTGGCTCAGAAGAAACATAGGCATAAATCATTTTCCCTTGTGAATTTCTTATGATCACTCCAATTCCACAATATGGCTTGCCTTTTACCTAGGAATCATCTACATTGATTTTAAATTGACATGAAGGCTTCTTCCAATTAACTATGCTGATATGAGGCTTCTTAGGGTGTTTAGTTTAGGAATGATACCAGTTGTAACCCAAAATTTGTCTACTAGTTTGTGAGTAACAGGGGGTTTTTCATAAAAAGCAAAAAACAAATCCTCTTTGATAAGTTTCATGATATTTACTTTATTAGGTTTTATCTCATCAAATATAAGGTTATTTCTAGCTTTCCACAGATTCCAAACTGCAAAAGATGGTAAGGTGCTAACTAAGTGTGAGTGTATAACAGATGTTCCTCTAAAAGACCAGTAAAAATGATAGCCTATCAAAAATTAACTGAAAGTCAGGCACTGTAATGCCCAAGATAGAGTTAATCCCACACCATACCTCTTGTGCTAGTGTACATGAATTGAAATAATGAGACATAGAATCCATGTTGTAACACATAGGACATTTAGAAGCAAGTGAGATTTTTGAAAAAACTAGTATATCATCAAAATGTAGCACATCATTGACTAATTTCCATAAAAAATACAGATATTTTTTTGGTAAATTAACATTCCAAACCTGTTTCAATGATCTGAGTTTACCTCGATGTTGAGCAATAATCTGGTGGCCAGATTTGAAAGAGAAGTTTCCATTTTTTGCTGGTTTCCAAACCATTCTATCTTGTCTTTCCTGTTGGAGTTTGGATTTCTAAAGAAAAACTACGATGTTAGGATTTAGATGATTAAGAGTAGGCATGTGTACATCTTTATTATTTACAAATTCAGCAACTGATAAATCTAGGGTATTATATTGGGTGGAATCATGTCAATCAAGGGGCCAAAACCTTTCCAGTTGGATGTCATGAAATTTGAAAGTCCATTTCCAATTAATACTCTAGTTTTGCTGAGTGCCAACTGATTCATTCTAAGAATTCTTTTCCAATTTTGGGAGTTTTTCTTGTTTTGACAAAAACTGAGCCCATGAAGTACTCCCAAGTTGGAATTTCCACCATAGCTTTATAGAAAAAGTGTCAATGATGTCCGTTAGTTTTCTTAGTCCTAAACCATCCTGTTCCAGTGGGTAACACATTCTATCTAAGCTAATACAAACCTTTTTGTTCCCACTTTGGCTTTCACCCCAGAAGAATCTAGTTATCTTTCTTTTTAGCACTTTGATTATTGATTTTGGGGGTTCCATGACAACCCACAGATATTGTGGGATCTAGTACATAATAGATTTTATGAGTGTCAATCTGCCATCCATACTTAACCAGATGTTCTTCCAATTCTTAAGCTTTCTATCATAAAGTTCAAGCAGAGGAAGGAAGTAACTGGATTTTGTCCTTCCTTTGTAGATGGAGCAACCTAAATAATTGAAAGTGAAAGTACCTGGTTTCATCCTCAGTTCATTTTTTATTAGGTTCTCCTGAGATCTAGAGGCTGAGTTACTAACAAAGTAGTTACTCTTATCATAATTTATCTTTTGTCCAGAAGTAAGTTCCAAAACTTCCAAGAAAGCTCTTAGTCTGATTATAGTGATCTAGTGGCTTTAAAAAATAAAATTGTATCATCAGCATAGCTAATATGTAAAGTAGGAATTGAACCAGCAGGCAATTGATAATGTTTCAGTTTCCCATTTAGAAAGCAAAACTGTAAACTTCTAGAAAAAGCTTCAGTAAATTGATTAAAAAGGAGAGGGGGTCTCCCTGCTTTATACCTCTTGTAGGTTGGAAAAAACTTGCAGCCTTACCATTTATTAAAATAGAGAACCAAGATGAAGAAAGATTGGATATGATGATGTTTATAAAATCATCCTGGAATCCAAAATTAGATAGAACTGCAGATAAAAGGGACCATCTAACCCTATCAAAGGCTTTTTCTAGATCTAATTTAAGAATGCAGTTTGGTGATCCAGTTTTGTTATTTAAAAATCTGGTTAGCTCCTTTAAATGAATAACATTATCTACTATTTCTTTGCCCTTAATGAAAGCTGTCTGATTTTCAGAGATTAGTCTTGGCAATAGATTATTTAGTCTCTTAACTAGCAGCTTTGTGAAAATATTGTTAATGAAATTAGATAGGGAAATTGGTCTCTAATCTGAGAAGGTTACGGAAATTTCTTTTTTGGGGATTATGCATATCAATGAACTGGATATTCCAGGAGGGATTTTACCCCCTTTCATGAAATCCTCTGTTGTTTCTAAACCATCATGATTTATAATGTCCCAGTTATGTTTAAAAAACATGTCAGTATATCCATCAGGTCCAGGGGTTCCATTTTGATTTAAAGAATTAACTACTTCCTTTAGTTCCTGAATGGTTGGTTTGATCATTTAGGCCAGGTTATCTTTAGGTGTGGCTATATTAGGGATTTGGCTTGTGAGGTGTGTTAGAAAAAGGTTGGAATCATCTACTATCAAGCATTATCTTCAATCATTTTCAGTTAATATGTTCTTATTAAACCATAGTTGTAGAACAATATCAGGGGCAAAACATAGGGGGGCCAGGGGTGCCTAGTTCTCGCCAACTTTTTTTACCATTATTATTTTGTGATTTTCGTGTGTTTTTGTATGGTAAAAAAAGGTTATGGTCCCCCAAACGCAAATTATATTGAATCCTGCGGATATAGTAAGAATTGTATCCCCCAATAAATTATAGTACCGTTAGATTTATATGTCGTAATTATCATAATGGGTAGTTATAATCTCATAAATATAGGAGGGTGGACTACTATTCCATTTATTTACTAAGGATACAATTTCTAGTGTACCCCAAGGGTACCATATACGAATTGCTAATACCTTTTCCTCAGTATGTGAAGAGACATAGTATTTTCTTTTTAAAAATTTAGGGTCCAACATGGTGCAATGTCGCATACATCAAGGCGGAAAACACAATGGTTCAAAATGAAGTCAATTTGAAATGGGTTTAAATATGGGGACCCTGACAGAAAGTTCAACTATCTATTCACAAATTTCCCGCGAATTCCAACAGTCTCCAGCTTCCTCCTCATCTTCTCTCTTGAAAAATTTGTTTTTTTAATCTCTTAACACCATAGTTTTGGATTTGTTACTTTACAATCTTCGATTTGTGGTCTGTGAATGTATTTTGATTTTTTGGATATCTAGTTTTGGCTCAGATTTATGAGAGTGTGAACTTTCCTTGACTTTAAACATGGGTACAATGTTTTGGTTTGTTTCCAAAGGGTTTTTGTTTAATTTGAAGTTGATTAAGCTTCAATTTTTCGGTTTTATGTGTTTCTTCCCGTAGCTTTCTCTGATATATACGACATCACTATTTTGTCTACCACAACTTGGTTCATGCAATTATAGTGCAACATTGCATATTCTTATTTCCAGTAGCTTATTCTTCAGTTTATGGCGTCGCACTATTATGGCGTGACCTTTGGTATGATCAAAATCTTATCGATGTCGCATTGTGACATCTAAGTGTACAATTGTTATGCATATGCGACTCCAGTCTTGTGCCAGTCATGTCCTCGGCTTAACCGACTAATATGTGAAGTCGCAAGTACAAGTCGGCCATCCCACTGCTTTGGGCCGACATGCACTTGCGACGACATTGTCAATGTTGCTCCTTGCATTCTATAGGGCATTTCGCACTTAACACTTTTCATTTTGATGCAAGACTAATGGTTGTCGAGGATCGTCTAATCCGCCATTTTTTCAGGTCTTTCGCCAACGTACATATATATTTACTAGCTAACACATCTTCACACTTTATAAAAACTAATACTTTTTGGCTTTTGTATAGTTCACCGCACAATGTCGGAGCAACCCAAAGCCTATTTTCTTCGACCTTGACCATGATATGATGGCTCTCAATAGCCCACGTTTCAACTACACTCTCAAGCAACAAAACTTTGGGGAAAACCCTACTTTGGTAAAGCTTTTTAAATAAATTTTATTTGTTGACAATTGCATATATGTGTGTGTGCGTGTGTGCGTGTGTGCGTGTTTATAATTAATATTTTTTATGTGACTCAGTATATCCCGTGTGAGATTGTACCACTCTTGCCAACTTAGAAGACTCTCGTAGTGATGAGGTGCTACTGGAGAGAGTGGCGTATGAACAACTCGAGGCAAGGTAGGATCAAGGCCCTTTCCCCAAAGGGTTTTGGCGAGTTCCTTAGGGGAAACAACCTACACATCAGGGACACCTTGTTCTTCGAGGTGCTAGAAGCTAGGGGGGCAATCGTCTTCAAGGTCATCATTGTCCGAGATGATTGAGTTTATAGTATTTTTAGTTATGTTGGAACTTAGACAACTCTTATTTGAATTTATGTACAATTTGTATGGATATTTTCATGACAACTGTTTTTCCAATTATTTAACTATCTTATTTGAACATTATATAATTGATTGTGTATATGTACGATTTTATTTGTGAATGATTTTATAAACCATTTTATAATTCTACGATTAAAGGTCATTGAACAAAGGGTATACTGGACGTGTACGAGAGTTAATTATGATTTCTATGGTGTTTGTAGCACAATGATTGCTAGCTACTGTAGTGCCTAATTTTCCTTTTACATACACCTAAACTAATTGTGATGACGGGATGGTGGGAGGAGAGAGAAACCAAAATGGGGAGAAGCACACGAACACCATTTTCTGTTTTCATTTTTTTTATAACATCATCAAATTATTTAATTTAATGTACCTTTTACATATTTGCGACTTCAGTAGTCAATCAGAACACATGTCAGTGCAAACGACGTTTAATGCAAAATTGGGCCACCTATTAAAACAACATGTGCGGTGTCGCACATGTTTCGGTAACATT
The DNA here is from genome assembly GCA_032355605.1 of Rubia tinctorum. Lineage (NCBI taxonomy): Eukaryota > Viridiplantae > Streptophyta > Magnoliopsida > Gentianales > Rubiaceae > Rubia > Rubia tinctorum. Next base: position 17,700,467 of record JAULKM010000007.1, read on the forward strand.
ATTTACTTCATTTTCTTAACCTTTTACTTCGGTTCATATAATAACCTAGGTAAAAAAGAAATTATTTAGCTTGGTTTTCTTATAACCGAGGTAAATAATATCTTTTACTTCAAAATAAAAAGAACCGAGGTAAAAGAACTTTTTAGCTCGGTTATTCGGTGTTAACAAAAAAAACCGAGGTAAAAGGGAAAAGTAATAGGTCATATTTCTTGTAGTGAATGAAGAAGGAATATGATAGCACTACTATTGTTGCATCTGTGGAGTGTGGTGAAGTCTTTGTCATTGACAGTTATGTCAATCTCACCTATGGTTAAAACCTTTGGATTGGTGATTCTGGTGCCTCTATCCATGTAACCCACATGAAGGGCTCTTCTCGTCCTATCAGCATGGAGATATGGGAAATCAAGTAACTAGTAAGATTGTTGGATTAGGTGACATCATCTGGAAGACAAACACGGAATGCAAGTTGTTGCTGAAGGATGTAAGACATGTTCCAGAAATGTGACTCAACCTTATCTCGGCAGGGAAGCTTGACAATGCAGGGATGACTAGCCATTTTAAAAATGGAAAAATGGAAGATCACTAGTGGCAACATGGTCATTAGTCGAGGAAGAAAAGATGGATCCCTATATGTCATGCAAGGAAAAATATGAGGGGGGATCAATAGTGCTCACGAGAACTCAAGTATGGAGTTATGGAACAAGAGGCTCGGCTATATGAGTGAGAAGGGATTGCAAATCATCGGCCAGAAAACATCCTCCCATACATAAAAGGTACAACACTTAACCATTGCACTGATTGCTTAGCTGGTAAACAACATAGAGTTTCATTTGTTAGACCAGCATATCCATGTAAAAGAGAGCATATTCTTGACTTAGTCACACTATTGTATGCTCTATGACGGAAATATTTCTTAGTGGTGCATTGTATTTTGTAAATTTTATTGATTACTATTCGAGAAAGGTTTGGGTGTTTTTGCTGAAAACAAAAGACCAGGTGCTTGAGGCAGTCAAGGAGTTCCATGCAAGGGTAGAACGTGAGACAGGCAAGAAAATAAAGTCTGCCGGAGCTGATAATGGTGGAGAATATCACGGCCTAATTGAAGAATACTACAAGTCCTATGGAATTCGACTTGAGAAGACGCTACTGAAAATACCTCAGCTAAATGGAATTGCCGAGAGAATGAATCACACCATTGAAGAGTGAGTTTGGTGCATGTTGTCTCATGCTCACCTCCCTAAAGCTTTCTAAGGATAAGTTGTGAAGACCAGTGTTGACATAATCAACATGTCCCCTTCACTACCCTTGGATAGAGACATACCAGAGGAGATTTGGTTAAATAAAAAGGTAACATATGACCATCTAAAGGTGTTTGGATGTTGAGCATTTGTTCACATCCCTAAGGATGAGCGAGTCATGCTAGATTAAAAAACAAAGGAATGCATCTACCTTGGCTCACCCAAAGATGAGTTCGGGTATCAGTAGTGGGATCCAACCCAGAAAAACAATGTCAAAAGCCAAGATGTCGTCTTCCTCAAGGACCAGACTATTAGTGATTGCAAGATGTCACAAGAAGTCTTGTCTAAGCTGACCAAGAGGCATTTTGATCATATGCCATCTCCGGCGGTGCGAGAAAATACAAAAGTTGAGGTAATCATGATGAATTTGAGATCAATGATGAGCAAGACACAACAGAGCACCCTTAGATAGGCGGATGAGTGGTAGAGGAAGTTATTGATCCAGTAGAACCAGAGCCTCGATGTTCCACTAGAGAGAGAAGACCTTCATCTGGATACCCTTGAGAAGAGTATGTTACATTGACCAATAAAGGGGAGCCTCAACAATATGTCGAAGCCATGAAAAGTGATCACTGAGATGATTTCGAAAGGGCTATGCAAGAGGAGATGTAGTCCTTACATGAGAATCATACATATGATCATGTGGAGTTACCAAAAGGGAAACGAGCTTTGAAGTGCAAATGGGTGTACAAGCTCAAGACCGAGGAAAAAAATCTCAAACCAAGGTATAAGTCTCAGATTGTTTTTAAAGGATGCAATCATAATAAATGTATAGACTTCGATGAGATATTCGCACCCGTGGTGAAGATGTCATCAATCTGAATTGTGTTAGGTCTCCCTGCTAGTTTGGACTTGGAAGTGGAACAACTCGATGTTAAGACAACTTTTTTACATGGAGATCTTGAGGAAGATATATACATTGAGCAACACGAAGGATTCATAAATCTTAGAAAATGGAATTTGGTGTGCCACCTCAAAAGGGGTCTCTATGGTTTGAAATAAGCACCGCGCCAAAGCTACAAGAAATTTGAATCCTTCATGAATCATCATGGATTCAAGAAGACATGCACTGATCCTTGTGTCTTCGTGAAGAGGTACGATAGAGGTGACTTTCTCATACTCATGCTTTATGTTGATGATATGTTGATTGTTGGGAAGGATAAAGGTGAAATTACTGCTCTTATGTTGATGATATGTTTATTGAGTAACTCTTTTGCTATGAAAGATTTGGGACCAGCCATGCAGATTCTTGAGATAAGAATCACTCGAGATCGATCTGAAAGGCTACTTTGGCTATCCCAAGAAAGATATATTGAGAAGATTCTTGAGAGGTTTAACATGGACAAGGCCAAACCTGTCAATGTACCACTTGGCGAGTATTTCTAGTTTGATAAGAAACAAAGTGCAAAAGGTGATGAAGATATGAGAGGTGGTCCATACTCTTTGGTTGTTGGTAGTCTCATGTACACCATGTTATGTACACGGTAAGATTTTGCACATGCATTTGGTGTGATGAGCAAGAACTTTTCATAGCCTAGGAAAAAAATTGGGCAGCTATAAAATGGATACTTCGATATCACATAGGAACTACCAAGCAGTGTTTATATTTTGGAAAACAAGAACATGTGTGGGAGGGATACACGGATGCAGACATGGCTGGAGACTTGGAGACTAGAAAATCAACATCGGGATATCTAACTACCTTTGTAGGGGGGTTGTGTCTTGGCAGTCAAAACTCCAAAAGTGTGTGGCTCTTTCTATGACGGAAGCAGAGTACATTGCCGCCACGGAATCTTGCAAGGAGATGTTGTGGATGAAGAACTTACTAACAGAATTGTGGTTAAATATGTCCTCTTTTGTGACAATCAAAGTTCCATCCACCTAGCCAAGAAATTAGCCTACCATTCACAAACAAAATATATTGATGTTCGTTATCATTGGATTCGAGATGTATTGGAAGAAAAGTGGCTACAACTTGAAAAGGTACACACCGATGATAATTGATCAAATGTGATGACCAAGGCATTACCAAGTAAGAATTTTGATGATTGTTGCAAAGGTTCCGTTGTGGTGATTCCTTCTAATTAGGTCGGAAGGGGGAGATTTATTAGGTTTCCTCCCAATTCTAGAACTCTTATTTAGCATTAGTGGGAGATGTTTCTAGGAAGATGGGGGGAAGAATCTATACTACCTTATAGAAGGCTCCAAGCATTCACTATGGTAGTTAGAGAGATGGAAGATAATTATAGAGCTTTCTTGGTTCACCAATGAATAGATGTGTTGGAGATGAGTTCATCATTCAATCCATTCCTTCTAGTATGAGAGATCCACTCTTAGAGTGAAGAAAT
>JAULKM010000007.1:17704212-17714582 GCA_032355605.1 Rubia tinctorum
TGTAATTACCTTTTCATCCCAAAAAATGCACGTAAATTTTTTCATTTCCCTCCATTACGCGTAACTTTTTCCATTTCCCTCGGTTACCAAACAAGATGCGGGTAAATAAATTTCAGGAAATACAAATTGCTTCATGTGCAACCAAACACATTTTATGTATATCCTAAGAATTTGATCACAAAAATAACTTCCCATGAAATAGTAATTACTGCAGGAATTAAATTCCCACATAAACCAAACGACTCCTTAGACTCATGAATTTAGACTCATTTTATGCACATAATAATAAGAGAGTACATTTTGTGCACATCAATTCTCGTGCAAAATTAAATTATAATCAATCTATGCACATTTTGTGCACATAATAATAATTTAGGCTCATGAATTTCTCACTTTAAAGAAAAATAAATCATATTCAAACTCAATTATTTATCTAATTAGGTTTAAATACAAAATAGCATTTAATGTAACGAAATGGTAAACCTAAATTCCATCACTCCATTCGATGCAGAAAAAGTCACTTCTAGCCATCTTATTCATCATCTGATGAAGATGAAGATGTGATTTCTGCAATTTTTGATGAATCCCACCAGGCAAGGCACATGAATACTGCAAACAATTTAGTAGTCAGTATTGGCAACGTTGTTCCTGAGGAGCTAGAAAATTGTTCAATCTGCCTCTCGGTTGGAGTCAGACCATTAAGCTGCCATGAAAGCACGAGTTTCATCCATAATGCATTTTTGGATGGTTTCTCTGTTGATTTGAGATAGTTTTTAAGCCACCGATGTTTCTTCTGAACTTTTAAATTGATAATTTATATGGCGCATATATTGTTGGAAAAAAATACCATTGTCGAAATCAAACTAAAGGGATAAAAAGAACACTCTGTACTAGCCACGTCAAAATCAAGGTGTTGAATGTCATCGTTGTCGTGATCTTTTGGGAGGACTAATACTCTCTTCCAAAACATTATTTGTGTCGATCTTTGTGTACCCTAATCTGCTTTGCCTTCTCATTTGCCGATATATATATATATATATATGCGTGTGTGTGTGAACATTAAAATAGTAGCTCACAATGATATCCCTGCTTTTGCACGGAAAATGCTTAAGCGCAAAATGGTTGAAATTATGACTAATAATTCAGCAATTTTTTAAAAAGATCTATTGTTCTTGCAAGTTCCACAACATGGAAACAACTTATCCTATATGTTTGAACTTTCAAGTCTGAAATGTTGGTTCTTCTTCATCTTGATGAGCTTTTCATTTTGCTCAATGGATCGCAGAATTTTGCGGGAACAAAACTTAGGTTTTCCTTTCCAAATTAAATCATCATTGATTTAGTTATTTCATTATCCTAGCTGCATCCACAAGGCCTAGAAACTTTTTGGATTCAAAATCCTTTTTACGGAATTTGACTAACAAAATGGTGAAGGTTGGAAATTCCACCTGGAATCAACATCCAACTGAAACTGCAAGTCTAGGAATACTATCAAAAATTGTATTTACCCAACTTTCTCTAGAGCCTCCATTTGTATTTAATTATAACATTACCAAAAATTACTTAAATTTTCAAGAGAAAAAGATATACTAGGTAATTAAACAAATTTAGTAAAAAAAATACAATTGTATCATTCAAAATCCAACTCAGCACTCAGACTTTTTGTACACTTACCACCCATACTCGGACATTTTTCAGAACAAACGTATCATCAAATGCACGGAGACATTTGTGTTCTATGTGTGAGTTGAACAAGTTCTTTGTAGAACACATAATCATTTGTCAATTATACTAACAAGCGATTTTGAATCTCAAATTTTTGCACTGTTTTTTAGAGAGGGAGGGAGAGTAAATTTTGAGCACCATTTAATAATTTAGACTTATGAACTTCTTCATCTTAGACTCAAAAATTTAGACTCATTTTGTGCACGGAATAATAAGAGAGTACATTTTGTGCACATTAATTATCTTACAAAATTAATTTATAGTCATTTGTGCACATTTTGTGCACGCAATAATAATTTAGATTCGTAAACTTGCTCATTTCAAAGAAAAGAGAATTGCATCCAAACTTAGTTGTTTTTCTTATAAAGTTTAAGTACAACATAGCATTCAATATAAAAAACGATAAACACAAATTCCATCCCTCAATCTGATGCACAAAAGTCATGTCTAGCAATGCGATGAAGATGAGGATGTGATTTTTGCAATTACAGGTGAAACCGTGCAGTGGAGTGTACTTTCGTGAACAAATCTGTAATCTGGAGAAGGGGGGGGGGGGACAAAAGGAAGTGAAATAGTCCCAGTCTGAAAATGGTGGCAGGTGAAATAACAATCAATCTCAATATGCTTGGTGCCCTCATGGAAGACCAAATTATGTGCAATGTGCATAGCACTCTGGTTATTACAATGTAATGGAGAAGGACTACGAAGTGTGATTCCCATATCAGCAAGAGTCCAACGCCACCAAACTATCTCACAAGTAGTCAAAGACATGACACGATACTCAGCTTCAATGGAGGAACGAGAAATAACATCCTATTTCTTGCTCTTCCGATAAATGAGCGAGTCGCCGAGAAAGATACAAAATCCAGTGGTGGACTTATGATCCTCAGGATCACCAGCCCAATCAGCATCAAAATATGCACGCAACTGTAAAGATGATGACAACGGAAACAGTAGACTACGAAACTATTGGCTCAAAGATACATGAGAATGCGAAGAACAGCAGACCAATGAACCGAAGTAGGAGCAGTGACAAACTGACTAATGACATGAACATCAAGAGCAATATATGGATGAGTAACTGTGAGATAAACTAAGTTGCCAATCACTATACGATATAAGGTTGGATCGGACAAAGGAGACCCACCAGTGGAAAAGTCATGTTGTCAGTGAGATGTGCACGCTCAAAAAGATCCGCAATATACTTGGACGGGGATAAAAGATAGCCCTTAGAATAAGAAGCCACCTCAATACCAAGAAAGTAACGGAGTAAACCCAAGTCTTTCATAGAAAAACACCGAGCCAAGTCACACTTCAACAATTCAATGCCATCACAATCATCACCAGTAATAATCATACCATCAACATACAAGGAGAGAATAATACGAACCGTACTTATTTGTTTGATGAACAAGGTTGGATCATAAGAACTGGGACGAAAGCCAAGAGAGGTGATCACTGTAGAGAATTTCTCAAACTAGGCTATGGGAGCTTGTTTGAGACCATATAGAGACTTGTGAAGCTTGCATACATGCCCAGGATGATGTGCTATCCCGGGAGGAGGTGTCATGTAAACCTTTTCATGAAGATCATCGTGCAATAATCTATTCTTAATATCCATCTACGATATTTTCCACTGACGAATAAAAGCAGCTGCTATCATAGTACGAATAGTGGTTATCTTCGTAACAGGGGCAAAGGTTTCCTCATAATCAATGCCATACTCATGAGAATAACCGTTAGCAACAAGACGAGCCTTGTATCACTCAATTAATCCATTAGATTTTGTTTTAATATTATAGACCCAACGAGAACCAATGGTATGCTTCCCAGAAGGCAAGGGTACCAAATCCCAAGTGTGAATCTGATGCAGAGTAGTGAGTTCCTCAGCCATAGCATCCTGCCATAAAGGATCACAGACAACCTCTTTATAGGACGTAGGCTCAGAAAAAGAATAAATAGATATGACAAATGAAGAAAAAGAGGGAAATATGAGAAATAATAAAAATCAAGCTGTCGATTTGACTTACAGATACGAGTAGACTGACGCAGTGGACGATTGTCCACAATCTCAAGAGGTGATTGAGGCAGTGTAGGATGAGACGCTGGAGGAGGAGTGTGCATGTCAAGAACCAAAGTATCAGATGACGATGGTGTAACCTCATCGGTGGTGATGTCAAAAGGATTGATGCAAATAAGATCTGAGTGAGTCATGTGATGTGAACTAGTGGGAACATAAAAGAAAGGAATATGCTCTAAAGACACTACATGACAAGCGCATAAATTTTCTATCTGACATGATCAAAACAAAGATATCCCTTCTGGCCACTACCATATCCTAAGAAAACACATAAGGAAGATTTATGAGACAATTTATTGCGCTCAACTTGGGGCCGGAGAACAAAACAAGTGGAACCAAAAACACTCAAGGAGTAATAGTTAGGTGCATGTCCATACAATTTTTCGAAAGGTGACAAACCTGAATTGTGAGAGGTTGGAATATGATTGATGACATAGACAGATGTATGAATGGCTTCCTCCAAAAATATTTTGGGAACCTCGGGTGACAACAAGAAAAGGCGAGTTGTTTCATCAAGGTGACAATGTTTCCTCTCAGCAACACCATTTTGCTGAGGAGTATCTGTGTAAGAGGTCTGACGCATGGTTCCATCAGAACCAAGAAGGTGACAAAAATCATCAGAGGTGTCCTGAAACACTTAATGACAGCAGAATGTTGTGTCTTAATAAGTGCACTAAAATCACGAAATATTGCTAAGCAATCAGATCTACTCTTCATAAGATAAACCCAAGTATAACGAGTGAAATCTACAGTAAAGGAAACATAATATTTAGAACCCCCTTTTGTAGGTACGGGAGAGGGCCCCCACACATCAGAATGCACAAGATCAAATGGAGCAAGAGATGATGAAACCCTGTTACGAAAAGGCAAGACAGAAAATTTTGCAAGTTTACAACCAGTACAATCAGAAATGTCATGAGAGTTCAAATGTCTTAAAGCTCCCGTAGACTACAAAACTGTAAACGTGGTGCTGAAACATGACCTTAACAAGAATGCCATAGATAAAATGGTCAGGATGAACTACTCAAACAAAAATATGATAAATCCCCACTAGAAGCTGCAACATCAGATACTTTGATTCCGCTAACACATAGAGGCTCCCCTGCCTACGGCCTGGCCCAATCACCATCTGGGATAGAGGATCCTGAATACAACAATAAGAAGAAGACATACGATATTGAGACCAGATTCACACAATTGACTAACTGAGCATTTATTTAGTGCAAAACTAGGTATATAGTAAACATCATTAAGAGAGACATAAGAGGTGACAACAGAACCAACACCCTCCAATGACATAAGGGTACCATGGACAGTCGTAATGGAGAGAGACAAAGAAGGGGATACTAAAAAATGATGACAAGTTAGGAGACATGTGATGAGACATGTGATGAGATGCACCAGAATCTATATTTTACAAGGAGGATGATGTACCTGAAAAAGATGATGATGATGGAAAATCTGTAGAGGAAGTGATGGACATGGCATGAGGCTGTGAGGCAAGGAACTGTTGAATCTTTTCTAGAAAGTACGGATCCACGGATGGGGCAGAAACTGCACTAGTGGACTGAGGTGGACGAGAGGCCCAAGGAGCAAGTGGTCGAGGTACCCAAGGAGCTGGTGGCCGAGGTGTGGGCATCCCTGGTGGCGGGGTGTCCAAGGAGCCTACGACCACTGGGAAAGTCGACGACGTTGCGACTTAATTATGTTAAAAAAATTGCGGACACTAAGCCTTACAATGAGCCTTCTCCTTGTAGAAAGCACACTCATCCAAGGAGATCTTCTTCGTAGGTTTCCCATTCAGCGGCCGCTGGGGAACAACAAAAATAGAGGGTGTTGGGAGTATAGGAGTCTCCTTGTCCAGCTTGGACTTGAAACAAATCTCTTCAGCTAGTAACTCATTAACCACATAATCTACAGATGGAAGAGGGTTACAATGAAGGATCTCCCCACACAGCCCCTCAAAATCATCACGAAGAGCCATAAAAACTGAACCAAACGTTGCTCTTCCCACCTAACAATGTAATGTGCACAAACCCACAACTCAGCCGATTATCCCACAATGAAGACATGGCTGAATAGAAGTCTTGGATACCCAAATCATTCAGTCGAAGCGCACGAATATCACTCTACATTGGTACTTCTTGGCAAAGTTTGATTGTGTATATATCTTCGCCAAATGATCCCAAACCTCCTTTGCAGTCTCATACTTGGCCAACTAAGCACCAATGGAATGAGTAACCGAGTTGTCGATCCAATTAATAACCTTCGGATTCTCACCTTCCCAAGTATCAAGAAACTTATCATAATTGGCTTTCCCGGTCTTAAGTTTCACACGAGTACCAGTAACATAACTCCACATAAACTTCCCACACAAAAAAATTCTCATAACATAGCTTCAATACGAGTAATTTTTACCATCAAATTGAACACTAACAGATTGAAGAGAGACATCTTTACCACCCACCATGGTGACAACAAGCCAACGATAATCCAAATACAATCCAAAAAACCGAAACAAAAAAATCACAAGAGCCCAAATTGGAAAAACACAAGCAATATGAAATAGTCACAAATGCATACAAGAATCACCAAGTCAATGCCAAACAATCACAAACATAAACACATCCGAGAAGTCCCAATTTAATAACCCAAACAAACCCTAATACAAGCATACCTGAAAAGCCCCAAATCGAAGAACCCTAAATTTGCGGCACAACTAAACATCTCAAATCGACAAGCAAACAAAGTGGGTATCCCAAAATCGAAGATGCGGAAGTGAAAATACCTCAACGAAAATGCGACTCCAAAATCAAAGTTTGATCAGCGCTGTTGAGGTTGAGAAAATCCTCTACAACAATCTCCAAATCAAGGAGGAGGAAGATGCTCTAATACCATGTAGATTTGGGGATTTAAGAATTGAGAGAATAGAGGAATTCTATTGAATGAAGTGGGGTTCTTTCAAGTGTTCATCATATTACATAAAGAGAGCTAACATAACAAAAGACCAAAATACCCTTAAATAAATAACTCATATAATGCTAACATAATGCTAACAGATGAATGCTCCTTTATCCTTTGAGAAAAATGAGAAGTTTGAAATCTTGGTGTGAGAATTAAATAATTACAAAAAGTATTCATATTAATTTCACACAAAGATTAGAGAAAATATTAAAATGATATCCATTTAAGTAGAAATTATAATTCAATACTCAAATTTTAAATTTAAGGTGTCTATATTTCCATTTATGTTAATGATGTCTTTTATAACATAAAATGAGAGTTGTTTTAAATCGAAATGATATCAGAATGGTACTCATTGTCACTATCACGGGTCCCTCTGAGGGGTTAATCGTGCGGCCTAACCGTGCTAAAGTGTCACCACTACCGCCTAGTTTCCACGCACATCGCACTCAAGTTGGTTGCACACAGCACACCAAACCTTTAGAGGGGCGTGAACGAGTATGTAGCGAAAATACACACGAGTTTAGATTGGGAGCAAGGCTTCACAACGAGACAATAAAAAAGCAATGCAAAGCCCAACAAGTGGGGAGCAAATGCTCATTTTCAATATATTGCAAAAAGGTAACCGGACGTGGATTACCAAGTAAAAACATTTTCTCATGATATAAAATAAGAAAGTGATGCCTTTATTGTACAAATTTTTAAAAAATATGTAAATTTTGATAAATTTTGATTAAAAATGAGTATGAATCTAAATATTTGCTCCAAAAGATATGCTATTATAAAAATTAATCTCGTGTACCTTAATTTGATATAAATTAAGTATTTTCTTTTTTAACTTCGAATTAAGTGATGACGAAAATCAAGTCATTCATATAAATCATATCAACACGTTGGTCGTGAATCGTGATAGATGACAGAATACGTAAAAGAGCACACGTTGATTTTCACTTGAGAACATTTTTTTACATGCTTTATAAAACTTTGTGCTATACAACGATACAATCACTTCAACTCCCAACTAGTATCAATCTATTGAAAATGTTTCCATAAAATCATGCAGATGTTGCAAATTTGCCATGATCATCGAAGTGTCCCGAGAGGTTTCTTGTAAGTATACCACTTGGCAATGAGGAGATAAGCTCCCAAATTCAGCACACTGAGCACCACCAGAAGCCAGTAGAAGTAATGGAGGTGACCATAGTTAAGATTATCAGGAATCCAACCTAGGTTACCATTTCTAGTGCTAATTCTAGTAACTATGGTCACTAACAAAGTACTCACATAGTTCCCTAATGCCACTGTGGTCAGTGACAGAGCCGAGTATAGGCTTCGCATCGCGTTGGGCGCCTGCTCGTAGAAGAACTCCAACTGTCCGATGAACATGAAAACCTCGGCACAACCTATGATGAAGTACTGAGGAACCTGCCAAAACAACAAAGTTCAGCGTCATTATGGCTATGTTTGGTAGAGATGTAACCGACATCTTTTAGAAGTAGGGGGAGATTTGTTTATGTTTTTCCTCCAAAAAATGCTCAAGCTTTTAAAATAAGCAGTTTTTTTTGCAGTTTATAAACTCTGCCAAACAGAGGTCCTTTTAAGACAGAAGTTTAGGACTCAATATGCAGTTTACCTGCCAGAATATGGACATGGGGATTTGCTTAAGATCATAGTAGTTATGCCGCCTCACCATTCGCAGCCTCACGAGTTCAAGGATCCCGGTTGAGAGCATCGCGAAGATGGAAATGAAGAGGCCGATGCCCATCCTTTGGAGCTAAGACATGCCATTCTTGTGGCCTGTCAGCTTTCGGGCGAATGGTACGATGATTTTGTCATAAATTGGCACCCAGAAGATCACACTGAGGGTGTCGAAGATCCCTAGTGACGCGGGTGGAATTTCAAACGATGAATTCCCTACTCGAGTGTTCATTGTTTCTCCCTGTAACACGAAGAGAGTGCCCATCTGGCCATACACTGTGCTGAAGATGATGCCTGTGACCCAAACAGGAAGCAGTCTTATTATGGCTTTCAGTTCTTCAACTTGTGTGATTGTGCATAATCTCCATGGATCTGATGCTGAGTCTTCTTTCTTCATGTCTGATTCTGTTTCCACTGCTGCCTTGTCGAAGAATCTGTTCAATTGTTCATCATCGCGTCAAAAAGTAAGCAAGATAAAAGAAAAAAAACAAAGAACACATAAAAGGGCAGAGTGGCATTGCTGCCACGATCCTTTGAGATTCAGCTCTTTGTGGCTCCTAATATTATTGAATCACAAGTCTACAACAATAAGAGTATAAAATGTGCAGAAATATAAACATAAGTTTTTGTTACTCACACAAAATCAGAAGTATGCTCAAGTTTCTGACTTCCTTCGATTCCAGATTCGAAATCTTTTCTTTCGTGCAACAATGCCTTATCCTCAGGCACAACAACACAATACTTCCTAAACGACGCGACAACCAATTGACAGATCCTTGTCAAAGGACTTCCTCCCGGTTTCTGGTTGCGAAACAACCTGGAACCGGAGAAGAAGCTAACCACGGCTAAAGCCATCGCGACCGTGGGGATACCGAACCCCCACGCCCAGCTCACATTGTCCTGAACCCACACCAGCACTGAAGCAGCAATGAGTGCACCAATGTTGATGGAGAAGTAGAACCAGTTGAAGAAAGAGGACTTGTGTTTCTTCTCGGCCTCATCTGTGTCGTCGAACTGATCTGCTCCGTATGAAGAGACACATGGCTTTATTCCACCGGTGGCTAATGCAATCAGGTAGAGAGCTAGGAAGTTTACAGAACTCTCCGTGACTGTCGCGTGGCAAGAATCCTTGGTGTAACAAGATGGCGTCAGGGCAGGGATCGAGGCGGATAGTGTTAACAATGTCATCCCCTGCATCAGATGTGTATTTTTCAGCATCCTTGTTGAATACTATATACATAAAGATTGTCATAAATATATTCATCCTTCTGCTTTCAAAATAAGCAGTTGGTTCGGCAGTTTCCGGAACACAAAAAACTATTTTAGTTATGAGCAAAGCAGCTTATGAGCTCTGCCAAACAAACCCATAAAAAGATCTTTCCGGCTCAGTTTTCACAATCACAAACCATACTATCTCATTGCACGGAAAGAGTCGTGTTTTCATAACTAAAACAAACACAGAAACACGACTCTATATGTGGAAGCGGAACTCACCACGACGTAGATGATTGAGAAACAGGCTATAGTCCAAAACCTCCCCAGATATGCATCAGCCAGAAACGCCCCAATCAATGGAGTGATGTAGCATGTACCGGTCCAATTGGACACATTATTCGAAGCAGTAGCATTATGCTGCCCAAGCCGATGCTTAAAGTAAAACACCAGATTCGAACTCATCCCATAGAACGCCAATCTTTCACAACATTCATTCCCTACCAATCAAAAAACTCAAAACAAACATAAATCATCCTTAAACTCTCCAAAACAGGCAAAGAAAAAGAAGAAAAAGAACAGGAAAGTCTCACCTAGGATTTAAGGACACGCTTTCCTGTTGGGAATTGATTAAATCTAATTTAGCGGAATATCAATAACCATATTCAAGATCTCATGCATGTATTCAATC
>JAULKM010000007.1:17769260-17780969 GCA_032355605.1 Rubia tinctorum
GGGTATAATTGTCCACCAAAATTCAGATTTTGATCCAAGAGCATTTTTGTCATTTTTGGGGGTCAACACCGGAAAAACATGGTCAACGCCGAATTTCTCACCAGAAGATTATATTTGCACTTTCATCAATTAGTTAGGGTTATATTTGCACTAAAAAATTTCTTAGGGTTATATTTGAACGTTTTCAAATATATAGGGTTAAATTTATATATTACCAAAAAAAATACTGGAGTATATCATCAGTAAAATTTAAAAAATCAATTATATTGAGTGACTGTTATCAGCCTGCTGCAAAATGTGTGTGTATATGGATTGGCCCCATTGACCATTGCTGAAAGGTGAACTTCCATGAATCATCATGCAGTGCCAACCCATACTTCATTCATTATTAAAAAAATATTAAATATATTTAGAGCCCTTTAAGATAATAAATATTTTTGGATTTCATCTGTAAATAAACTTTTTAATAAACTTTTTTACTACCCCCTCCATCTCAGGGCAATTTGTAAAGAGAGAAAATATCTCTTCAGATTTGACCCTGGTGAAAAGACCATATGACCCCTGCCTTTTACAACCCCATATCTGACTCTCCTCCTCAACTCCCTCTGTTACCTCCTCCTCCTCAACTCCCTCCGTTACCTCTTCCTCCTCCTCAACTCTCTCCGCCGCTTCCTTTTCAACTCCCTCCGCCACCGCCTCTCCTTCAATCGCCATCTCCTCCAATCGCCACAAATCGAAACTAGTTGCTCTATAAATACTATCAGAAGTTGAGAAGGTTGAGCGGCGAGAGAAGAAGTTCGGCGAGGATTTGGGAAAATAAAGAAGAAGAAGGGGTGGGGTGGGGTGGAGATGTAAATTTTTTTTATTTAAGGGTAAGAAAGTCTTTTGTTAGGCTAGTTTTTTCGTAAAATGAAAAGTGTGTGGATTAAAAAGGAGAGTGAGCAGATTCCCTTGAGACAGGGAGGATATTAAAATTTAACTAGTATATAAATAACATGAACATCTCTTATCATAGCACACGGCCAGACCAATCATGTTAATCATGTAATTTTAAATAATATATTATAATTATTTAAAATTAATAATATTATTTAAAATTAATAATATTTTTAATAATAAATATAAATAAAAATATTTTATTTATTATATTAATTTTAAAATTTGACCCATCTAAACTAGGTACAAAACTTTGTGTAGGTAATAACATAAGTACATGAAATTTTGTAAATTCATCGTAACACACACCATATAAGTCACAAGACTTTGTGTAACTAATAAAATAAGTATGTGAAACTTTGTAACTTCATTGTAACACACATTATATTATTCATTAAAGTTATTGATATTCAAACACACAGTATGATATTTCTCCATTTTATTATTACCAATATGTAATTTTGTTGTTTCTTTTATCTTGACATTTTTAATTTTTTGATAATTTTTTTAATTTAATTTGTTTTAAACTTAATTTCATTGACTATTTTATTTATTATAAATTTAATTTAAAATTAGTAAACGAATGAAGTATGCATTTACCGGCGGTACGGAGAGAGTAAATAAATAATTTATTAATCACATAAACAAGACTACTTTTTTTAAAGATAAAACATCCACTATTGTGGATGGGAGTGATTTATTAGGCTCTCCACACCCCCAAAAACCTAATAAATGATCATTGAGATACTATATGTTTATAATAGCGCTGAGGTGACCAAGAACAAGAAGATATAATGGCTTTGAAGGCGAGAAGAAGAAGTGATAAACGATTATTTTGGATGTGTTTCCTATTATCCACCTCCACCCCCCGTGTTAATGAGATATAGGCCAGGCATCCAATGAAACCACTTATCCACGGTGGCGGAACTAGGGGGCGAGCCGGTGCGCCCCTCCATCTCCGGTGGTGCTGCCCTGCTAAACAGTAACCGCCCCTCCTCCGCCCCCCAAACCCCAGCCCCTCCTCAAATTTTTCTTCTGGTTCCGCCACTGCTTATCCAAAACCTATACAAAAACATCGTAGGTAATAAAAAAGATACAAAAGAGTCACTTAGAGGAGTACTTGAGGATTTGTAACAGAGTTTCACAAGTCTAAGATCTTGAATCTTTTCTAGATTGATGTTTGATACTCCATTTTGAAGAGTAATCATTTCCATCTTGTTCCTTGAATCTTGAAGGTTGCCAGAGCACAAGTAAATGAGGTCAATCTTGATCTTGATGGCCAATTGATATACCTGTAACCTGCAAAAAAGAAAGTCTACCCTAGTAACTCGAATTAAGGAGGATAATCATGTAGTTTAATAACAGGGATTCCAATTTGATCTAAGTATATTAGACCTCTGATTTCAGAAGCGGGGGAGTTAATTTGGTAGTTTATTTCAGTTAAATTCATCCTAGCTGTTAATCTAGCCACTCTGTCAGTTACCATATTACTTTCCATATGAACATTGGAGATCAAAATAAACTTATCTGTGTGCATCATTTTGGAAACTGAAAAGGCCAAATTTTAAGATTTCCATGGAGCAAGTGGAGGATTAAGGCAGTAGTTTCTAGCATTTACACAGTCAGTTTCAAGCTGAAACTGATTGGAAAATGAAATACCTAACAAAGCACCATGGTGTAAAGCTAAGATTTCAGAGTTAATAGCAGAATCACACACAATTTTCAACCCTTTAACTGCAATGATGTTTCCATAGGTGTCTCTACATAATAGGCCTATACCTGCCACATTAGAAGCCTTGCCCCATGAAGCATCCACGTTAATTTTTAAGTGTTGACCAGGATTAGTCCATCCTACCTTAGTTAATGATGGTTTCGGCTTAGGCTTGATGACAGGTGTTGGTCTCAATTGAGACTATTCTTTATCCAAAGGATTATTGGAAGTATGCGGGTGGACATAGAAAGATAAGTATAAATCATCTCTAATCTTATGAAAAATGGCATCAGTACTGAGAGTCTTGTTTTCAAAAATCAAAAGATTCTTGTACTTCCACAAATTCCAACAAACCAAGGATGTCATAGTAGAACCAATAATGTATGAATGCGGGAGAAACCTTGGAAAGACCAATACATTGATAAGCGATCTCAAATGTTATTAAACTGGTGGTGTGGAATAAATAGGAGTTGATGGAATCTATTCCACACATTAAGAGATGCATCACAATAGTTGAAGAAATGGTTAAGTAAATCAGGACAGTTATGACATAAATAACATCTAGACACAATGTTAAAATTGCAAAACTGAATAGTATCATCAAAAGGAAGTACCACATTCAATAATTTCCACATAAATATGGATACTTTTTTTTGATAGTACGTTGTTCCAAAAAATTTCATGGATCCAGACCTCCTGTTTTTTGTCCCTATATTCTATTTACTCTCTTGTTTCTCTATTTGTGATACACTTACCTTATTGAGATGTTTTTTAAATGACACAATTTTCATCTTTGGCAATATTCCTTCAATTTCATCCTTTCATTCTACTTTTTATTTTTTACATTCAAATTCATCAACTCATTTTCTTCACCTAAATTCAAGCATCTATATTTATAGTGCAACAAATAGAGAAATAAAGGGAGTATTCAATAATATTTATATATAAAAAAGTTTTATAAAAAATAATTTAAAAAGAGCATAACTTTTTCCAAGAGTTGCAGTATCCACAGACACCATCTCCACCAATCAGAATTCTCCACCTTCAGCCTCTCCTTTCTCCTCTGTCTGCCTCTCTACATTAGAATTTTCCCATTTCTTTTGACTGCCATGAACGCACAAAATATTTACTCCTTCAAAGATTCATTCCTTGAAGCTTTTGCTTCATTTTTTCCCTTTCTTTATTTATTCTTTTGCTCTTACATGTAAGAAAAAAGTGAAAGAAAGGACACAACTTTTCCAACTCTTTTTCCCCTTCACAAAACCCCAAGTTTCCCCTCTGAATTCACAGTACAACAACCAACAAATCCCCTTCTCATCTGGGTTCCAAATTTCCCAGCTTTTTGTACTGTTTGGGATACTAAAGTGTTTGTGCTGTTCTTGAAACAAATGTTTCTTCCTTCTCAAATCATTCAGATCTTTTAGAAAAGAGGAAGAAGAAGGGGAATATTTGATTTCCAACTTTTTCACTAATCCTGAGGTTTAGAAGAGCCATCTGGTTTTGGGGTTTTGTTTGAATTTGAAAAAGTCGAGGAAAAAAAAGTATTCTGATTCGGGATTCCTCCCAAATGCCTATTGATATAACGCTGATTTTGCTGCAATTCTGAAGTGGTGGATTCTCTCCTTATCTTGGTGTGTATATTTCTATCCACGCTTCCATTTTTACACTATTCATAAAAAATAATCTGAGCCCAGATTTTTTTTAGCTTTGTTTCAGTCTTCAGTGAGCTAGAAAAATCAGAAATCCCAGTTTCTCTCAATTTGATGAAGTGGGATATGGAGATCATGCCACCAGGACCATTTCATTCGAGCTGGATGGTGGAGGACACGAGGAGCACGAAGTGGACTCCGGAGGAGAACAAGGCGTTTGAGAATGCTCTCGCGAAGTATGATAAAGATACTCCGGATAGGTGGCACAAGGTTGCTGAAATGGTTCCGGGAAAAACCGTGGCGGATGTGATTCAGCAGTATAAGGAGCTGGAAGTTGATGTTAGTAGCATAGAGGCGGGACTGTTTCCGTTCGCGGGGTATACTTCGCCCACCTCTGCTTTTACTCTTGAATGGGGCGGTAGTCAGCTCGGTTTTGATGGATTCAAGCAGTTTTCCGGAGCTTCCAATAGCAAAAAATCTCCTAACGGCCGGCCTTCGGAACAGGAGAGAAAGAAAGGCGTTCCTTGGACTGAGGAAGAACACAGGTAAACCTTATGAACTTTTAGTTTGATTCGAGTGTAGTTGAGTTGAGTTCAATTGAAAGGCGTTTTGGTTCAGTTCAGTTCAGATAAGCTTGGGAGAACGGGCCTGGTTTGTGTAACATTGTTCTTTCTTGAACTAGTTTGTGGTGATTTCTGCATTTTTGCAATTTATTAACATGTTTCTAGTTGAGTACTTTGTGTTTTGGTTTGGTTGAATAATTTTTTTGTGCTGATTTCTCGAAGGTTGTTCTTGATGGGGCTGAAGAAATATGGAAAGGGAGATTGGAGGAACATTTCGAGGAATTTCGTGGTTTCGAGAACGCCTACTCAGGTTGCTAGCCATGCTCAGAAGTACTTCATCAGGCAGCTTTCCGGGGGCAAAGACAAGAGAAGAGCGAGCATTCATGATATCACGACAGTAAACCTCAACGACAATCATCAGATCCCTTCTCCAGACAGTGCTAAGAAGCCTCAGTCCCCAAGCAGTTCTAACAAGATGGCTTTCAATCCGTGGAATCATCAGACCAGTGATGGATCATCGCCGGTTATGAGTTTTAACATGGATCACGAGAATTTCTTCGCGAATCCAAGCACCAATCCTATGCATAATCATCATCATGGTTCTTATTTAGGGTGTCAGAGTTTGGCATTTCAGATGCAGCCTGCTCATCACTATCCCCATGCTTGAGATGGAAGTATTCAACCGCCGTTGGATCATGAAAGCATAATTCAATTGAACAGATAGCTTCTTCTTCTCTGCTTTTGTTGCTACTACTTTTTTTCTTCTTCTTTCACTTGTGTGTGGAATGGCTGTTTGGAATATGAGTTCGCGGTTCAACTTGTCGCGGAAAAGATCAAGCTCTTACCATAATACAAGTTCATATCTATGTGTGCTGAGGTTTGTACATATGTTCTGTTAATCAAGTTCTGAATTCTTGATGGTTTTGATGCCATTTTAGAGCAATGTGATTAAGGGATTCTGGGAAATGACCTTGATTTTTAACTCGGGAATTGTGATTTCAAAAAGTTCTGCATTTGTTCTGAGTAGATATGTACTCAAGTGGCAGAGTTGAACTGGAGCCAATACTCATAAAAGAAGGCCATTTCATTGGCTGAGTCAGAAGCCACTTCGTTCAGAAATCAAAACTGTCTCAAGGTTTGTCATTGGCCTAAAATAAGAGTTCTATCTGTCACACTATTTTAATACAAGTGATAGTACTCGTTAACTAGTAGTATGTCAAAAGATGGTGGCGATTCGGGACTTGAGTCCTTCCTGCGCCGTTATCGGAAACTTTGTATAGAGTATGTTGGTATCATTGGTGGAACCGGGGGTGGCGAGGGTTTGCCGATGTGACTCACCCCTACAATTTGGCAGTGCAGATATTAGCCCTAGGGCACCACCAGATTCCCCGATTCTGCCACCCCTGATGTCCGCTCTTGCTTCTCAATTTTTTTAGCATTATGAGTGAAACTCCCCTAAAATATTGTTCGGGTTCCACCAATGATTGGTATCGATACTTTTTAGGTCTATTTGAAAACCTCCTCCTACTTGATGACCATGCATCTACTCCTTTTCCTTCTTTTTTGAGTTTTTTTTCCCTAAGCAGCCTTTTATGAGGATGAAAAATATCCTACTCATTGATGGAGCTTGATTAGCAGACTAATCAATGATTAAGAGCCAATTAAGAAGTGGTAGATAGTACAATTCAAGATTCAGTCCAGATTTAGGCACTGAATCCACCATTAGTGTAAAACTCACTTTTCAGTCTTTTAAAAAATAGTTAGCATCACAATTAACCATCGTGCTTTCTTCCCCACCAGATCCAGTAGTCAAATTTGGTAAGACCGTTTTTGCACGACTGCTTAATCATACAAGGGCATCAAAGCAGCATGCCTTAGTTATACCAAATGGTACCGTACCAACTACTCCTGGATAATTGTACGTAATAACTAATAAGTATTATATGTAGTTGATGAAAAGAGAAGTAAAGATCACGTAAACGAGATTGATTTTATATTTTTATGGATGAGGAATTTAGTAAAAAGACGTAATATCTCTCAGTAATAAACTTCATTCTTACAAAAACTATGATTGATTGGTAAAGATGAGCGTCTAACTCATCAACATCAATTCGTCAAATATGAATTTACTATAACTACTTCATTAAGAGCACCGACACATAATTCTATTCAGATCTAGAACACGGACATGGTCAAATCTAGATCCAAATCACGAGCAACCAACTAGACCATAAACACCATGAGGGGGTGAACTCCAAACCTATTCAATGTGAAAGACACACCACACTTATTAAGGAAAGAAAACTCCGCACTTATTAACTTGAAAAAAACTTCACCTGAGGAGTAATGAAACACAATACTTAAAAAGAATAGTTGATAAATTGCGTGCATAGATATTGTCTCTAGTGAGATTAATCATATTTCAGTTATTGAGACAACATACAAACTCAACCATTTTCTCTCAGATAACTTGGTACTGAAAGTATTATATTTAGCACGATTATAAATAGAAAAACGCGACTGTGAAAAAATCATATTCAGCACAATTATAATTAGAAAAACGTGACAGTGAAAATATCATATTCATAACGATTATAAATAGGAGTCAGATCTAACACCATAAAATATTTTTATGATTTTGAGGCTCCTTCTCTAACAGGGAAATCCATTATGATAGGTTCATTATTGTTAGAATTGTAGGAGACAGTTGAGACAGTTGAGACAGTGGAGTAGGCTGGAGATCCTTTTAGAAAGGGGAAATTATTTCAAAGTGGAAAAATAACAAGTTGCGAGGATAGCATAATTCCTTGCTTTTAAGAGT
This sequence comes from Rubia tinctorum, assembly GCA_032355605.1. Classification (NCBI taxonomy): domain Eukaryota; kingdom Viridiplantae; phylum Streptophyta; class Magnoliopsida; order Gentianales; family Rubiaceae; genus Rubia; species Rubia tinctorum. The sequence goes on from JAULKM010000007.1 coordinate 17,776,941, forward strand.
GATTGCTTCTTTCATTCCTTTTTTGGTACATGGCTCCTTCTTGCCCCAGATACAATACTATTAATACTCCTTCAATAAAAAAAACAAATAAAAAAGAAAATTTCCTTATGTATCTAATGTTTTGCAATTTTATGGAGTATTGTTGCTATATGGTTATTCTTCAGCATGTTTGTTGGTAGAAAAAAATGATGGTATCAATCGCGGATCTTCTGTTCAAGATCTAGTCCAGTCGACTCTGTTTAGTGAGCAGAATGTAAAAGCGACTTCACGTATATTGTATGAAGATATATGTATAGAGTGAATATGCTATTGCATGAACAAATGATCCCATATCCTAATAACTCTCATCTAATTTTAGCTCGATTATTACTAGTTTATTTTAATTTAATTGTGGGAATGGGAAGAGAAAACTGTAACCATTCTCCTACAACTTTGATTGGCCCCAAAGAGATCTGATGATGATCTGTGGGGCTTCAAATATTGAGCACATCAAGGAGAACAATAGGATGGATGGAAAGCATTGAAAGATGAACAAACAAACACATTTCTTTATATCATACCTCCCAAAATGCAACAATCTTGTAGTTATAGCATAGCCACAATATAACAAGAATCTTATCTAAAAAAAATACAAGGACACCATAGCAACCCTATGGTAGTGGGGAATAAAGGGAAAATTATTCGCATTCAATACTCCGTTCTTTTATTTATGACACTAGAATTCAGGAGATATAGTTTCTCAAAACACGACTCTAAATTTGAGACGGTAGTAATATCGGCTATATGGTTGTCAAACCATACCCTAGTGGAAACAAAGGATCACAGTTGTTTGCCTCAAAATGCATTGGCAATTGATCAACACTTTTGAACCATGTCACAGGAAGTTTTCCTTGAAATGCATGATCCCCAAATAGAGCATCAGTGATCCCCCTTCCTTCACTTCCAGGCAACCAAGCTGCTACAAATGCTTCCACCTTCTCCAAGGTCGATGACTCCAAGACCATGGGACGACCCGAGATCAGAATGGCCACGGTGGGGACCTTGCAGGCCACTAGGCTTATTAGTTCGTCGCCATTGAAAGGGATCTTCAGCACGGGGTCATCTCCCCCGCTTTCTACATATGGACTCTCGCCTACAGCTACAATGGCGAAAGAGAAATCTTGATTGGCAAAGGTTTCGGGTGTAGGGTTTTTCTCGTAGATCAGTTTTGTGTTGCTTCCTACCACTTCTTTCAGTGCATCCAATATGGTTGTACCTAGAAATTCAAAGAGTTCAGTAACTAAACATACACACTTAAACACTACAATTCAAAGGCCATATCAGGACATTTATACTAGGACACTTATATAAGAAGCGTCCTAATAAGTGTCCCAGTATGACACTAATCACTAAAAAGCAACCTGATATAATATAATTTGGACATGTACAAGTTACTCTGTATATTGTGAAAATGAAGCATGTACCTATTGTGATTCTGCCACTATCTCCGGTCCAAGAGCAAGTCCAGCCCCCACACTGATATCCTAGATCATCGGCATGTGATCCTGCAATAAGAATTTTCTTCGCATTCATATTTAATGGAAGAAAAGGTTTCGTTGAGTCCTTTCCATTCTTTAGCAGAACTAGAGATTTTCGAACAGCTTCGCGCGCTAATTCTCGATGCATCTGAAACAATTATAATGTAGAAAACACGGCATCAAAATGTATGCATTTAAATTATGGAACGATCACAGTTTCACAGGTAATGCAACTAAGTTTTATGATGCTTCTGCAATAAGTTATTGAATCAGAAATCAGTTTCATTCCTAGCAGGAACACAGGACATGCATGTACTGGTGTAGCACTATGCATTCAAGCAATAGAGTAGAAAATGAATGCTTTCGGGCTTGATAACCACTAAAATGACCTAAAGAAGTACATATGGTTGCCATAGAAAGCAAAATGAAAGTAAGAAATTTTTTGAAGGATGGTCATCTCATGAACTATCTTTTACTAGTAGAAGCAAATGCCATTGACTTTGTTTTAGACGATCAAAAGTTAAGTAACACGGAATGCCTTAACAAGGATGCAAGGAAGAAAAGGAAAATCTAGCACTACTTTTGGAATTTGCTTATCAGCCAAAGGAAACTAATCTAAAGGGTAATAATATGCATTGGAAAGATCAGATACGATAGCACATCATATGTGGGTGTGGGTATGCGTGTGCACGGGCGAATGTATTAATAAGAATAGAGAGGATTAAGCACCTTACAACCAACCATGTCGAGTAAAGACCGATCAGAAAAAGGATGCTCAAAGAGTCCAGCAACAAATTTCACTCTCAGGATCCTTTCGACAGCATCATCTACTCTATCCATCGCTATTTCTCCTGATTCAACTAGAGACAATATCTCGTCCAAAAACAGTTCATACCTAAATGGCACCATTACCTGCAATTTTCAAGTGAGGTCAGAAGATGGAAGAAAAGTAGTATGGAACATCTTCTCTTTTTTTCATTCTTATGTTTTTTTTCTAGTAGAAAAATAATATTTACCATGTCAATTCCTGCATTGACTGTTGCTACTATGCTTTCACGATAGTTTGAGCCATGCGGACTATAAAGCCGGTCAAGTGCTTCCCAGTCCGAAATGATTAGACCCTGGACATATTCACATAATCAATGACTTGACGAACACAAAATTATAAAAATGAAAATAAAAGTAAAAGTGATCAAGTCAAACTGCTTTATTCGATTTCAAGAGTTTAAATTAGGAAAATCTAAGTGCAATAATGCATGGCAAAATAATCACCAAGTTTCTGCAATAAGAAAGATAAGTCACATTTAACTCTTATTCAGGCCATACTATCGAAGGTATCACATTGCGCATTAAAGTCAATGATGGTTCACCTTAAACCCGAGCTTTTCTTTCAGCACTTTTGTTAGAAGGTAATGCTCAGTGTGGAGTCTGGTTCCATTCCAGCTGTTGTAGGAAGCCATTACAGTACAAACCCCTTGAGCTAAACAATCAATATATGGTGCAAGGTGGATCCTCTCCAAATCCTCATACGATACTATCGTATCCCCCTCATTGATACCTTTATCGGTTCCACCATCACCAACATAATGCTTGGCACAAGCCATAACATTGTTTCTGAAATCAACAAACAATACAAAATAATTAATGTACCAGTGGAGCAAAGTTAACATTTCAACATCGAGCTACAGACATGTGAATATGTCCAGGGAATCTAAGCCATCAAAGCAAAAGAGATTAACATTGATGATAAACATAACGTGTAGCCACAGTTTCAACAGTTTCCATACCTTCCAGCAAGAAAAGGATAGCCATTTGGGTGCCCAGCAAGAGGCTCTCCCTGCAAGGCTGAGACGAGGCAAGACATCTTTCTAACAACTTCAGTGTCTTCGCTATAACTCTCGTAGTATCTTCCCCATCTCGGGTCTCTGCCAACCTGCCAAGCATTACAAATTCAAACTTAAGAAGTAGGCAACAGAAGTTTGCAAAATCTCAAGGCATAAAATGCAGGCAAGTATGGATATCTATTTCTAATTTTTCCATGCTAGAATTTAACGAAAATAAAATAACAAAGACTCTTCATGCAAAAAATCCAAGAAATGGGATGATCAATTAATACTTCGGTTGCTTCATCACAATTACCAAGATCTTGAAAATGCCTAGAAGGTACAGAATCAACAAAGTACAGTATGATGCAAGGAACATAATTCGTGAACCCACAGGCGTTTCTTTACAATAAACCATTATATAGCATACACTAAAAAGGCCATTGACATAATATCTTTGCCATCTTATTGATGACATCTTAAACCAATAATACACAGAAAATTTAACAAAACCCGATACACTAGTCTAATAAAAGAAATCATACTAAATCTTGAATGATATACTACGAATTTTGCAACTCACAGCAACACATGGAGCAAAAGTATACTGAACACCACTAGCCCTGACTTCAAGAGCTGTAGCAGCACCAATTCTTCTAATCAAATCAGTATCCCTGCAACAATAAAAT
>JAULKM010000007.1:17781069-17807505 GCA_032355605.1 Rubia tinctorum
CAGGTTTCGGGTTGAAGTTCGGTCGTGTCGGCTTAGATTCGGGTTGAAATCTCTCGGGTTAAATCGGTTTTCGGGTTGAATCGGTCGTTTCGGTACGTGTCGGGTTTCGGATTCGGGTTAGAGACTGACAGCTCTAGATGTATTCAACGAGTCTATAGCTTTTGCTGACGGGTCCAGGTAATCTTATTTTATCATGATGGGGATGCATCATTGCAATTGTTGGTCTTAAACGAGGAATTCCTAGTAAGCGCGAGTCATCAGCTCGCATTGACTATATCTCTGCCCCCTTGTACACACCAAAAAAAGATACTTCACAGATTTAAGCTAACCATTTGAATAAAAACATAATCTGGTCTTCCATTATGCTTTCAAAATAAGCTACTAGTTTCTCTTATAAATACATCTCCACAAAACACATCCTTGCGTGTCCTGGCGATTAACTGCTTTACGAGTTGTACACTGATTTCTGATACTTAATTTGCAGATATTGATGAGTGTGCAAGTAATTGGACTTACAATTGTGGAAACAACAGCATCTGTGTTAATACCTTGGGAAGTTATAGATGCAGTTGCAAACCAGAATACCGCTTGGAAACAATAATTATTGGCAGAAATGGTACAGATACATTTTGTCAACCACCAAATAAGAAAACTTACTGGCCTGTCGTTGCAGGTTAGTTTATCTTTCGAGCCGCCCAATATTGTTTCAGTTCCTAAGCATTGCATCTGATGTATATTTTAATATTTTGTTGATAAAATGAATATAATTTTCCTTCTCGATCTAACCTTTTTGTTATATTATTTACTCTTATACAATATATTATTGCACGAAATCTTGTTTTAGACCTATCAATCGTTAGACGAGGTCAGTTTATAGTTGAAGCAATTAATGAGGTGATTTATTGTTTATTTTATTTATTGTAAGAACATTCATATAACTTTTAAAAACTTTTATAATGCATCGTAATGTTAAAAAAATTATAACTTTACCATAAAACTTATTGAAACGAGATTTCTTATGACTATTCTAACCGTTAGTCGGTCTAACAAGAGAATTTCTCATATTATTGTCTTCCTTGTTTTGTTTTATTTTTGAAAAAACAGTGGTATTATTCTAATTAATTCCATGATTGTTACATGTTGTGCCAGATCTAAGTAGCACAACCTCTACCTAACAACTAGAACTAATCAGCGTGAGTTTGAAAACCATCGTCTCGCTCAAACAATTTGTTGGGGGAGACTCCCTCAAATAAACCTGTCAATCCATAGAAAACTCCTGAATTGAAGTCCACGTGCCATGTTGGCATTTTACTACTCGATCTCATGTGCCTCTAAACTTCTCGTTTTCATCGGGTTGCATTAGCTCTGTAGTTCTGAAGAGGTTGTTGTTGGATTTCTCCGATCATCGCTGGGATTGGAGGTGCTATTAGAGAGCTTAGGCAGACAGGTCTGTTTTGTTTTGAACCAGAACGGTACTACATTACCTCCATATTTATTCACGGTTAGCCAGGCTAATCCCTAATGGGTTGCCACAACCTCGTAGTTCTAATATTGAGAAACATTTTGGATGTTATCATTGGATTTCTTCAATTAGTAGCTGGGTGGAACCTACATCTCGTCGAGGTCGCGAGAACACCAACACCACACCTTGAAATAAAAACATCAAACAACAACAAAAATTAAAACTAACCTAAATCCTATTGTCATCCAAGAAAGTTGGTTCATAACACAAATATTCTGAAACCCAGAAGTAGGTATCAGCTAAGGAGCATTGCGGTTCAAATTAGGCGTAGATGTGGTGATGCATGCCAGTGGAAACTGATAACTGTTGTACGCCAGAAGCTATGTTGACAAATAAAAACTACAACAGAAAGATCTGTTTTCCTTTTTTTAGTGGGCAAAACCATGTACACGTCACATAATAACCCATTTTTACTACAGCCCGCAATCCATCACTACTACTGATAGATTCTTCCACTGATTCACGTCGTCTCTCCGTTGTGGTGATCACAATGTTGTCGTGGCTACAACTGGATACGCGGATATTTGTTGGACGACGAGGATGCGTGTGGAGTAGGGATATATTTTCAAATTGGGCTTAAAGAAAGAAGTATCCAGGCATTGGATATGCTTTTGGGCAGGATTTCTGGCAGGGGTGAATGGGGGAAGCTCCCATTGTTGAAGAGCGCCGCTGAGTGCCACCGACCACCAGTGTGTGTCGACGACCACTGCTAGGAGCTTCCGACTTCCGCCAACTGCTGAGCACCACTGTGAACTGTTGGGCGCCACAATGTACCGCCATACGCCTCTTAGCCTTTCTCACTCGTCTCCAGCCAGCCATCTCTCATTATTCTGGTTGGCTCTATACCAACATCAGCTCTTTCTAGCTACATGTGTGCGTCTTCCAATCGAGCACTCTTCTTCTTTGGCGACTCAATTCTTCCGCCGGTCGGCTCCGTGTAAACGATCTCCACTGCTCAAGGAAGGAGATTGCGCTGGTTTCTCTTCCAGGATCAAGGAAAGAGGAAAACGATAGTTTTCACTGGGAATAAGGCGGAAGGTGGCGCTATCCTCCGCCGGGAGCAAGGTAGGAGGTGGCGCTAGTTTCGCCTATTATTCCCTCTTCTCTATCTAGAGCTAGACACAATGATGGTCTTCCTATCCCCTGATCTACAAAATGAAATGAGGAAAATAGAAAAAAAAAATAGGAAGGGAGGAGGGGGGACATTGACTGGCGGCGGCGAGTCCCCCTCCCCCGGGGTTTCTGTTTTAGGGTTTCAGAACATAAAATGGAAGTTTATGATCAAAGTTACTCCCTCTTTCTCAGCCATTTCTGCACACTTGTCCAGAAAAATCTGGACATTTAAAAACTTACCTCATTTGGCATACTTTTTCTTTTGAATTTCCATTTTTACCCTTTATTTGATTCTCTCACCTTCACTCCCATTTACCCTCATTCACTTACACCCTTTCTCAAATATTCTCTCCCAACCTCCTTCCTTTCCGCATCAAACCTTAGATCTGAGGGTTTCAAAACCTTCATCTCTGTTGATCCTTCTCTCCATCTTCCTCAAACACCTTATTTTATTGCGTTTTTACCGTCCTTCTCCAGTGAATGCCTTGGAGGTTTGACGTTGTCGTGCCGGTAACCTACTGCGACCATCCCGGTTTAGATATGGGCATCCCTGGCACTGGTGAAGGTTAATCTTCATGCCCACCACCCTCAAACTTGTTGTGTGACTCCTTTAAGATTCTTTTCGGAAAAGCCGCGGTGGTGGACGAGGTTGTTGTCCCTGAGAAATGCGGTTGCACCGCTCCTCGCCGGCTTGAGATAACTTCGGCGAGGCCGGGGTGGTGGACTCGGTTGCTGTTCTGAGAAGCGCGATTGCGCCGCTCTTCGCCGCTTTGAGATGACCCCTGGCTAGATCGCGATGGTGAAGGGGTTGTTGTCCCTGACAAGCGGCGGGACCGCTCCTCATGCCACCTTGAGACGACCCACGCTGAAGAAATTAGGTTTAATAACCATGCCCTTTTTGGTAATTTTACAAGATCGTAGGCCCACTTGGCTGATGTGGCCTAACGAGATGGCCCATATAAAAAAACACCACAACCTTTTTTGCTTAAAAGGTTGGGACAGAGGGAGTAGTTAGTCTTCACATAATAAATACTACCTCAGTAATAGCAAAAATGGCATAATAAAAATGGCATATATGCAAGACCATTATTACATTATATGTTATTGGATTGATCATAACATATATTTTTTAATTATTATTTTTCAGATTTTTTTATTGATACAATAAAGGTATTGATAATTAAAAATTGATTTAGTTGACTTCTAAAAGAGAAAATATGTCGTTTTTATTGGAAGGATATATTATATGTAAACCAAATTTTATCATAAAACATCCCTGTTATGTTTATAACACTTAACATTATAAATCGTTGTAGATTCATAGTGAAGAATGTAATTTTTGTTAACTTTTAACTATTTGTGAGCATTGCAAACATGCTTTTTGGACTGGTTCCACTATGTTTAGCCTTGAAATTTTACGAGATATATTGGTTAATGCAGCTGTAAGTTCAGTGTCTAGCATATTATTTCTAGTGGTGGCAATTTTCACCTCTTGTAGAATGATGAAGAAATGGCAAAAGAAAAGGCAGAAAGAGAAGTTCTTCAAGCGAAATGGTGGTCTTTTACTCCAAGGACAGCTATCAAGCAATGAAAAACTTGTTCACAAGACTAAAATTTTCAGTGCTAAGGAGTTGAACAAAGCAAGTGATGGGTTCAATCCCAACAGAGTTCTGGGTGAAGGAGGGCAAGGGATGGTGTATAAAGGAATGCTAATTGATGGAACCATTGTAGCCATCAAGAAATCGAAGAGCGTGGATGAAGATCAACTGCAACAGTTCATAAACGAGGTAATCATTCTCTCGCAAGTCATACATAAGAACGTGGTAAAGCTATTGGGATGTTGTCTAGAGACACAAGTGCCGCTTCTAGTTTACGAGTTTGTCCCGAATGGAACTCTTTATAGCCTCATTCACAACAATGATGATGAAGTTGAGCCCTTGACATGGAGCACTAGACTGAGAATTGCTCGGGAGGTGGCAAGCGCTCTGGCCTATCTCCACTCATCCATCTCGACTCCCATCTTTCACAAAGACATCAAGTCTCTGAATATCCTTATGGACGAGAAGTTTAGAGCTAAAGTTTCTGATTTTGGAACTTCAAGATCAGTTGAAATCGACAAGACTCACTTGACTACCCGTGTACAAGGGACTTTCGGCTACATTGATCCTGAATTCTTCCAGTCCAACCAGTTCACTGATAAAAGCGATGTTTACAGCTTCGGGGTTGTTCTCATTGAGCTCTTGACAAGACGGAAGCCGATTTCAGCAACAAGGGGTGGGGATGATGGTGATTTGAGCCTAGTAAGAAGGTTCTTGGAGTGTATGGAGAAGGGTTCCCTTAAAATGGTTCTTGATCCTGAAATCATTGAGAAGACGACTGAAGAAGAAGTCTTTACTGTTGCCAAACTTGCAGGGAAATGTGTCCACCTGAACGGAAGAATGCGGCCTGGCATGAAAGAGTTGGCCACTGATTTGGAGAACATCAAGAAATCAAAGCTGGATACTGTGGTACTTCAGCCACAGTATTCTCCAAGTTTAAGCTATATCGAGGAATATTATGGCGATGGGTCTACATTTACGAGTGCGAGCACTCAGTCTGAATCACACACCTTCCCTTTATTGTATGATAGAGTCTGATAAAACTCAACCTGAATGCATCATGTATGGCACACTGAATGAACCTTAGAAATGTCAAAGAAACTCATTCTGGGAAGGGAAATTACACAATAAATATTGACTACAGATGGTAAAAACCGGAGAGTTACAATATTACACCCCTCACACAACCCTCTAAACAGCAAACAATATATATCAAACTGAAAGGATTAAAATAAAGGAGCCCCTCATGAGAGCTCATGCGCATTCCATACAAAATTTTGCCAATCCTCACTCAAGTGGCCTAACTAATCCTAATTTCCTACTATGAAGAATGGTTGATCTAAAGTGGATTTCATATTTTTAAAATAGCACACAAAACAAAACATATTTATAGGCACAAGGCAGGGCTAGATGCGCACCGGATGACACAACACACACAAAAGAGATTAAGGTTTCGCAGCTTCCTGAAGTGTCAGCTCCTGGGAGCAATTGCTGCTAACGCATTTGCATGCGCAGGTGAAAGGTTTGACAGCAGAGGTTGCATTTGCTGTCCGTATATGGAAATCAAGTGAGAAAAGGCTCTTCCAATAGGAGCCTTTGCTTCGGGACTTTCAAGTGGTGATATAGCAACTTGGGAAAAAAGGTTGACCAAATCTGGAACTACAGACAGGATCTGTAGAGTAGCAAATGACATAAAACAGTCAAAAGGAGGGAAGCAATATTTGATCAGGAACTCAAAGGGAACAAAAGATGATGAATACAGTTTCCATGCCTGGGAATTGGATGATAAAACAAGATTGCAAATGCAGCTATACACAGTAAGGGATTCTTCGCGATCTTCTTTCAAGGGAAGAACTTTCAAGAATACCGGTAGAACCTGAGCCCCAATAAAACCTTTTAAGTACAAACTACCAAGAGATAAAAGAGAAGCTCCAGTGCAGAAAGCACGGATTCAGAAGTTAACCTGGTTGAGGGGGATAGATTCTGGATGAACCATTATCATCCTAGCCACTGCACCAGCAGCATTATCTCTTACTGCATTATCTGGCTCTGCTTCCCCAAATAATGGATAAAGGCCACGTAAAACATCTCCATAGTATCTAAGAAAAATGTTAGGGAAATTGAACAGCATGCCAACTCAACATGGTATTTTATAAAGGTGAGCAAATAATATTTAAAAGAAGAATTATTTGAGATTCAAAAGGATACTTCAAAGCATGCTCTTCCCCATTTTTACACAACTCTCCAGCACAAAATGCTGTATTTCTTCGGTTGGTAGCCTCCGATGATAACAATTCCTTGAGCACTAAAGGCATCACAACCTGATTTTTTTTGCAAGTTTAGCTCATTAACAACGTGTTAGAGAAACTCTTGGCCTAGAAGAACAATATCTTTTAAATGTCATTATTACATCAATGTGGCCAGCAATAGGAGCACCCATATCCATTGCAACTTCTGCAAGGCAAGCAACAACCATGGTTCGGTCTGAAGGGGAACATGTAGGTTTCTACAGTGACATCAATTCAAATGATCATTAGTAATTAATTAAATAAAAAATTCACAAATCGGGAGATGTCATACTTGCAGAAAAAGAAAGATTTACAGAAAATTTCATTAAAGGCTGAAACATCTGAGCAAAGATGGGAGCAAAATTAGCACTCATGGCCTTTGAAAATGCCAGAAGGAGATCAGAAACAGCATCCATGAGCACTTCATCGTGTTCAACATCATCAACTTCATCAATGTCACTATCCGATTCCATAAGCTGACAAGCATCCTGTTCTTAGAGCAGCATCAAAGTCACTTCTACAAGCTTAGCCCTTAGCCAAATAAGGCTCTATAGCTAAGTAACCAAAGTCTTTGATAATGTCAGAAACACTCATACATGCTTGAACAACAATTTCCTTGTCATCATCTTCGACCATTGTTTTCATGTAAATGTTCATTACAGTGTCAAAGACTTCTTTAATTTTGGCTATCCCTTCATTATGACCTTGAAAGACCGATTGTGTAGCAATCAAGATATATTTCAGGCCAGTGATAGCTTAGAGCCGAACATCTTCATGAAAATAGCTTGAATGTCTTACCATGATCTTGAATGACTCTTGCAGGTACGGTGCAAAAGAGCTCTTTGAATGCAATGAAAATAACCCAAGAGCTTGAGTTGCTGCGGCCTTTTCATCCAGTACGCCAGTTCTTATACTGATGTTACGGAGTCTTGGCTCATCATGTGCTTCATCATCAGATGACACACCTCCAAAACTATTAGTATTATTATTTTCATCAGACTCGTCAATATCAACAGTAGACCCATCATCAAGGTTGCAGGATGAGATTGCCAGAGGAACATGCGGAAGATACTTAGTAAAAACGTTTTCCAAAATCTCAGCAACATTGCTAAAAAACCACGAGTGTACTCCCTAAGTTCGCTGAAGTCCAACCCAAAACCAGAAATTGCTTCTTCAATAAAGGGTGGTAGAATTGGCTCCATCATACTTCGCCCAACAGACATTGCAACAATTCCAACCAACTCAGTAGCCCTTGCTCGTGCTCGGAGATCCTCATAATTTGTAAGCACCATGAAGACTTTTATCAATTCCAGAACTCTTTCAGCAAATGGAACGAATGCTTCCTTCGCAGCTGATGCAACTAAACCGATTGCCTTATACTTTTCTCCACATTGAAAGCAGTGTCCAGCATTTTTACATTGACAATAGCCCTGTGAGCATAACAATAAGGTGGAGAAAACTTAGGATGGATATAAAATAACGGTTCCATATGGCTGACATGTTTAAAATAAAATACACACACAGTTAACGGTATAATATAGAATGCACAAAAAAGCTAAAGTTGCAATAGCTGAACTCTTCTAAGTTAAGAAAAACGTAAGATGGAATCTAAGTCAACTCTACAATGATATTAATATGGTCATGTGCAAAATGTGGCAAACAATCAGGTAAACCAATCACGTAGTCAGAAAAACATAAGATTTAAAGATCATGGGGAATAAAACTAAGGATATCACACCAGTTCTTCCCCAATAAACAGGTTAAACAAAATACCCCAATATATTTCAAAAGAATCCAATGATTATCATTAATCACTAATATGTACTGTTAGAAACCCACATTTCTAGAACTTGTAAGTGTTAAAAAACTTATATAGACCATCAGAGTTCAAGTTTGTCGAGCATATATATAATCAAGGAGGAACAAATCATAAACAACTCAGTCTCTTATATGTTGATAGTGAATGCAATCATTTCCGCAACATCATTACACGATTTGCAAGCTCAAAGTTTGAAAATTGAAGAGTGGAAATATGCCTCGGCTAATTCTAATAGGTATTTAGGCGGGGTTCCTAACAAAGCAGGAGAGAGGCAACGAACTCCAGCATGGTATGCCATCCCTTTGTCTAATGAATTTATTAACCAAAAGCATGCAGCATTTTAGTAAAGTCACCATTTCGGTTTTTACATTTCCTTAAATGTGTCATTCCTCTCCATGAAGAGCAATCTTCATGTGGGAATTTTTCCCTCATCTATTACGGAATCATGGTGAAGACCTCTCTGAGAGAATTTATCTGCCAGTAAAACTGATGCAAGAGAAAGTTGCTTCCAAATATATTTATAAGATCTCTTTGATCTCTATTCTAATATTTCACAATGACAGGTGTGACAGAATTCTATGGTATGGTAAAGGAATTGAGCAACTTTCCTATTTCCGAAGTGAGAGCAGGTTTTCAGATCATAGATCTGTCTCTGTTCTTTTTTTCTACCCAGATTGAGGTTGTTAAGTGTAGCAATCCCAGGCAACTCAAATCAAAACTGTGAGTTCATTTATGATACTAAATATATGTTTGAGCTAAAAGTGCAAATAACATGACAGAGGTTGATAATATGATTTAAAAACCCTGTGCATTCAAAACTACCTTTTCCAGCAGAACCCTAGGAGTCCATCAGCCAAGGACAACATAGATGCATATTTCCAAACCCTAGGCAAGTTTGAATCAAACATAAAAACACATTAGATCCAAATATCCGAAGAATGGATCAAAACAGCGATGGAGTCCATGCGATGCTGAATCGGAATTCAACATGAACAAACTGATGATAAGTTACGAAAACGGTGAGATGGTAAGGAGATTATAAGAAGGAGTATACCTGAGGAGGAAGCAAAGAGCGATGGAGAACGGAGCTCTTCTCCCGATACATCGTGGCGTGAGGGAATAATTGGAATGAAGCTCTTCTGAAATCAACAAACAATACAAAATAATTAATGTTCCAGTTGAGCAAAGTTAAGGTTTCAACATTGAGCTGTCCAGGGAATTTAAGCCATACAAGGAAAATAGATTAATATCGAAGATAAACATAACATCCTGCCATAGTTTCAGTTTCCATACCTTCCAGCAAGAAAAGGATAGCCATTTGGGTGCCTGGCAGGAGGCTCTCCCTGCAAGGCTGAGACGAGGCAAGACATCTTTTTAACAACTTCAGTGTCTTCACTATAACTCTCGTAGTATCTTCCCCATCTCGGGTCTCTGCCAACCTGCCAAGCATTACAAATTCAAACTTAACAAGTAAGCAACAGAAGTTTGGAAAAATCTCAAGGCATAAAACGCAGGCAAGTGTGGATAACTATTTCTAATTTTTCCATGCTAGCATTTAACAAAAATAAAATAAGAAGACTCTTCATGCAATAAAATCCAAGAAATGGAATGATCAAATAATACTTTGGTTGCTTCATCACAATTATTAAGTTCTTGAAAACACCTAAAAGGTACAGAATAAACAAAGTGCAGTATAATGCTAGGAACATAATTTCGTGAACCCGCAGGCATTTTCTACAATAAAACCACTATATAGCATACAGTAACAAAGGCCATTGACATAACATATTAACAACTACAGGGCATCATTATAATCTTATTGATGACATCTTTTACCAGAAAATAAAACAAAACTCCATACACTGGTCTAATCAGAAGGTTATACTAATGATGTATGAATTATGCAACTCACAGCAACACATGGAGCAAAAGTATACTGAACACCACTAGCCCTGACTTCAAGAGCTGTTGCAGCACCAATTCTTCTAATCAAATCAGTATCCCTGCAACAATAAAATCACATTTAAAACCATGATCCATGATCCACGTTCCATAACTATGAATTCTAATCTCTTTTTTCAAATGCAAATTCAACTATATTTGCTCGCTAACCTTGTAGCTCCAAGGCCAATGTTGTGAGGAAAAATAGTAGCACCATAGACATTATTGTTGCCATGAACAGCATCAGAGCCATAGAAAATGGGGATCCCGAGCCTCGAATCCACAGCTCCCCTTTGGAACCCATCAACCATATCCGCCCAATCAGCCGAATTTGCATTCTCAAACGGCTTGCTTCCTCCGCCACTCACCACACTTCCTGCAAAAATCACACCCCTCCAAATCATAAATAAAAAAGAACAACTGGGAAGCAAATGAAACCGAGAAAAGAGAAGTGTACCAATGCAGCGATCTCTAATGGCGTCGGCGGTTGCGACGCTGCGCTCGATCTGGGTCATCTGGCCGATCTTTTCCTTGAGGGTCATCCGGGACAGTAAATCTTTGACTCTGGCTTCGATTGGAGCATTTGGGTCCTTGTAAATGCAATCCATTTCACTTGTTCTTCACTTCTCAGAGCTGTGATCTTCGAATCGCAGCTCTATCAAACGGGCTTTGTTTTTCTTGCTTTCGTTTCGTCTTCTTCTGGGTAGGTAAGGAGTGAGAACACATGAGATGGTGGTGTTATTTTAAGTTATCTAAGAGGCCAACTGTACTGAAGATGAGATAAGAACGATGGTGATCGGTTACGAATCTACGATGAGAGTATACAATTCGCATTTGAGCGGGAGGCTCTCGAATCAAAAGTGGTGGAATCTGAAATTTGATTTCATTTTCTGATTCAGAGAATCTGATTTATTTATTTTTGGAGTAAATGCTACCCATCTTAGATAAATTTCATGCCGAGTACCTATTTAATTTTTTATTCATTTCGAGTATTTATCAGTCACTTTTATTTCTCATTTTAGTGTCAAATTTAATCAAGACTAACAATTAATATTTTATAAAATATATAAAATAATTCCTAAACTTCTTATACCATTATTACTTAATCATTTAGAATTTTGAAATTACTTTCAAATTCTTAAAACCACTTGGTTAACTTCGACTTCTCCGAACCTCTCCCAATGAGAGGGTGGGCTTCATGTCCATGGAGAAAGCCATTGAGGAGGAAGGGGTCAGTGGTGGTAGTGGGGGCGACATAAAGGGAGTAACAAGAGAGGCTTCGTCAGGAAAAAAATAAACTTATGAGACAATGAAAATATATTATTTATTTTTACTTTTTAAGAGTGACAGAATGAAAATGCTATGACTTAACCTTTTGGATAGTTAAGTGGTCAAAAACGGTAAAAGAAAAAGTGAGTAACCAAAAGTTAACGGTAAAAACAAAGGGAGTACTACATAGAAACATTTGATTTTCTTCAACTTTGGTCACAGCAACCAAAATAAAATCCTATAGTTTGTCGCCTTTACTAGACAAACCAAAACCAAAACCAAAACCAATTGGGAAAAGAGGATCATAAGAATTCTCTCCAAAATTCAAAGGCAATTGTTGCACGCTCCCAAGCCATGAAACAGGCAGTTCCAGCTCCTTCACTACCAGGTAACCAAGCAGCAACTAGAGCATCGACTTTGTCGAAAACCTCAGGTTCTAAGATCAGAGGCCTTCCAGATATCTAGATCGCCAATGTTGGAACCTTGTCAACAACAAAACTGATTATATCGGACCCATTGAATGGAATCGGGAGGTCACCACGATCCCCGCGCTGTTCAGCATATGGTGGTTCTCCAACCACCACAATAGCAAAAGAAAAGTATTTCCCGGCTAAGGTGTCAGCCGATGGATTTTGCTCGTGTATCACTTCCGCATTGCCTCCAACTGCTTCCCGACTGCATCCAAAATGGTCGCGCCTGCAAAAGGCAACCAATTCACGTCATGCATTTTCTGATTTTACAAAAGGAACCTATATGATCAAGAGCACGCTTACCAATTGTTATTCTGTCGCTTCTTCCATCCCACGCAGCTGTCCACCCTCCACATTGATATCCAAGATCATCGACGTGTGTACCAGCCATCAGAATTTTCTTAGCGCTGCGATTTAATGGAAGAAATGGTTTCTTTGGATCCTTTCCGTTCTTTAAGAGCACTAATGACTTCCGAGCGGCTTCACGTGCCAGCTCTCTGTGCAGCTGAGACAATAAGCTTTAGTTATATAGACCCGTTAACTAAGAACTAAAACCAGATCAAATCAAGCTTACAAGTAGGATAATCTTAAAAGTTTACTGTGCAGCCAACTGTAGGCAGAAAAGATCTATCACTTAGAGGGTTCTCAAATAGTGCAGCAGCAAACTTCGCTCTCAATATACGTTCTACGGCATCATCAATCCTAGCAATAGGTACTTTTCCATGTTCAACTAGATATGTCAAACCATCCAGAAATAATTGACTACGGAAAGGCACCATTACCTGTCAATGCCCACTATAGTCAAGATTATGTTGTCAAAGAAAGACGTGCCAAGAATGAAATCCATAAAACATCTCTACCATATCAACGCCAGCATTGATCGCAGTAAGGATGCTTAGTCGATAGTTGGATCCGTATGGATGAGAAAGCCTGTCCAGGCCCTCAGAATCAGAAATTATGAAACCCCACAGCATTTACAGAAATGTCAATGACTAATGAGTAGATTTCCGAGGATAAGAAATTATTGTGACAAGAACAACCTTTCTCATGCTAGAGACAAAATACAGCAACCCTAAATTTCCAAATATTTTAATTCTCATCAAGATTAAGTGAAACCTGTAGGAAGACATAAAGCAAAAGCCACTGCACATTTTGAGGTCTTGCACTAGAAAATAAGCAAGTTTCGAACTAAGCTATGCTTGTGATAAAAGTTAACCGTCCAAAAGCATACACGAAACTCAGACTAGATATTTTTGAAGACTGGTAGAGTTGTACATTATTCATTAAAAAAAAGCGTAATGTGATAGGTAATTTTGTTAAGATATCGAACCTGCTCACCTTAAATCCCAGTTTTTCCTTCAAAACTTTTGGTAGAAGAAAATGACTAGCAAATAATGGCATTCCATTCCAACTAGAGTAGGAAGCCATGATGGTGCAAACTCCCTGTGATATACAGTCAATGTAAGGAGCCATATGAACTCTCTCCAGATCTTCATACGACATTATAGCATTTCCCTCATTTGTACCTTTGTGAGTGCCTCCATCTCCTACAAAATGCTTTGCACATGCAAGAACTTTGTTGCTGAAGGTTCAAAGCAACAATTAGTCATACACACAGGTAATTAAATTATGAAACAACAATTCTATTAGGAGAAAAAAACACAAAACCTCTATGCCAAAAACACTGAACCAGTTATGCAAGGGGATTTCTTGGCCTACCTTCCTGCTAGAAACGGAAAGCCCTTTGGGTGCCCTTCAGGAGGTTCTCCCTGTAACCCCGCGATCATGGATGTCATATTCCTTACAATGTCCGTGTCCTCGCTAAAGCTCTCATAGCATCTCCCCCATCTTGGATCCTTACACACCTGTCATCAACTTAAAATCTCATTACATTGCCATGGAAAAGATGCTACACAAAGTGCCTTGGTTGGTTTCCTGACCAATTAGCCATCACAAGCTTTACAGATAATTAACACTCCCTGAACCGCACTCTGAAAGTCTTGTTCAGCTGTTTCCTAGTGAGTGTACAACTTTCTACTTTTAGTCAATATAATGAGAGTACAACTACCATAGGACAACTTATTTGCTGTTATAATATCCATTTTCTCAATCCAATAAACTACACGTGACATCAATCAGAAGGATATTATCAAAATTACATTTAAATATTCACTTTTACTTTTTTTAAGTAGGACTTTTTCTCAAGTCAAATAACAGTTTTGGAACAGATCTCTTCAAGTGGAACGGGCAGCGTATATTGCTAACAACCAATTAGAAGCAAGAAAAAAATACTCGACCAACGATAAACATCCTGCCTCGATCCTAAAGGGTTCTTCCCACTTTCTTTATTGGGAAGTTCCAAAGTGTCGTTCACACTCAAAATATTTCCTCTTTGGCAAATTTCAACCAATTCTCATCCATTCATTTATATTCACTAGTACTTTTCCGCCTCACATTTATTTCATTACCGAACACTCTGAGAGTATTAGTAATTCAAAAGGCCATGAAAAGAACATACTGTAGATAAAGAAAATAGGATCATAACATACTGCAACACATGGAGCAAACACGTAATGAATGCCACAAGCTCTAACTTCAAGTGCGGTGGCAGCTCCAATTCTCTTAACCAAATCAGCATCCCTTCAATCAAAACACACAAATTCAGCTTCAATTCCCATCAACAACTCACTATTAGCATTAGAGATCACTCTGTCCAATCCGATCTAAGTTACAAAACTACGTCGCAACCTCAACATTATCAAGTGACTATTTTAGTATTCCCTCCTTTCCTTAAGGTTCACTAACACTATTTATTCGATCAAAGTTATATAATTTTGACCATAAACTTCCAATAACATATAACAAGTGATATAATTATTAGGTGCCTCATAACATGCATTTTCAAAAGATCAACTTTGCGAATTAAAATGTGAAGTATGAATTGAGGCGGAGGCAACCAACCTGGTGGCTCCCAAGGCAACATTGTGAGGAAAAATGGTAGCGCCGTAAACATTATTATTTCCATGAACAGCATCAATCCCATAAATGATCGGGATCCCCAGGCGGGACTCCAGCGCCGCCGTCTGGAAACAGTCCACCATGTCTGTCCACTCGGAAATGCCGCCTTCTCCGACGGCGCGCTTCCGCCGACGTTCATCACGCTCCCGATGCAGAGGTCCTTGAGGACGGAAGGGGTGACGACGGAGCGCTCGATCTGGGTCATCTGACCGATCTTTCCTGAAGAGTCATGCCAGAGAGGAGGTCCTTCACCCGAGCTTCGATGGGCGCGGTGGGGCTCTTGTAAATGCAATCCATGGCGCCGGATTCGGATTCTGGATTTCTGAAAGGTTTAGGATTGGTTTTTGATACTGAGCTCACAAGCTCCAAATTTTCTTGCTTGTTCATGCCATTGAATTTGATTTTTCTTTTCTTTTCTTCTTCTGGCCAGGAAAAAGAATCTGGCGGTAAGTTATTGGTTGGGAAGAAATATAAAATAGGAAAGGTTTTTTTTAAATGAAAACACCAAACCACTTAATGAAAAAAGAAAAATAAATTTTAAGAATTATTACATACTAGTAGTATGTTACAAGTTGAAAATAGTGAAATATAGTAATGTTTGAGTTACTTCCTATGTGCCAACTCCATTTGCACTCTTTTTTCTTTGAAATGTCCCAGCTTTTTTTTTGTTGCAATTTTCACTTTATTTCCTAATTTGATAAGTTTTAAATATTTTTATTTGGGCCGGTCCAATATCATTTAATCTTCACACACTAACCAGCCCATTTAAAACTCTAAATCAATTTCTAAACAAAATTAAATTCTACCTAACTAATTAGACGCAATAATTCTCCCCTGCTCTCTCTCTCTCTCCAACTTGGACGGCATTTCTTCACCATTCATCTCCCCAAGTTCCTCTTCTTTCTCTCTATTTCTTCTTCAGTATCGCCATCGTCCTCCCCCTTTACATCACTTAAAAAGTTAGGGTTTGGGATTTCAAAATGGGATCTTTTGAAAGGGTGAGTTGTGATTCAAAGATGGGATCTTCTCAAATGGTGGATTTTGAGCCGGAGAAGAGAAAGAAACAGACAGAGAACCCACCAATTTTGACTCATAATCGTGGGTTCGTTTCCCATTTTTGAGAAGATATGTACTTTTCATCACTTAAACGCTCACGGCGCCGGAGAAGAGATGCCGCCAAAGAAGAGACGGTCACAGTGGTGCTGCCTGTCCAGTCCTTCCATGCCCCATGCGATGGTATCTGAGCCTCCCATAGTCGGATTCGCCTGTGGCGCAACTGCGTTGGAGAAATTTTCTAGGCCAAAATGGTGGCATTGCTGCCATTGTGTGATGTTTCTAGGGAAAGTATTAAGGCCCTAATAATCAAACAAAAGAAAAGAGAAAACAAAATCCCATCCTCCACGTCAGCCAAAAAGATTAAATAATTCATATCCAAAAAATACTCCCTCTTTCTCTCACTGCAAAAGCAGCTGGGACAGAAGGAATACATTGTAAGCGTATTGAAGTGGTGCAGCCGATTCCAAAGAGCTTGTTCAGTAGCAAAAATGATTCCAAAGCAACTACATTAGTTCCAATTCCCCAAAGCTTGAGTAACCAGATTTGCCGCAAGAAAAGGCAGAGCAAAATGCAGCAACGAAAAAAGTACAGCAACAAGGTTAAAATTTTAGCAGCAGCAGTAACTGAGGTGGAACTACTTCCATTTGAATTTGATAGCAGCTTGGTATAGCCTTATGAGCCCTATCCTTAATCCTTCGTATCTGCATCTCTATGCATTCTTCGAGTACATGTACTACAACAACAGAAGAAAAGAGTAGATTCCAAACTAGTGTATGCATTGATCAACTCTAACAACATGCATTTGTATTCTATCTAGCACAGGTAATCCTATGATCTCTTGATGTAAGGAATGAACTGATAAACATTGCAAGTTTATCAGCTGGAAGATTTGTCTGCCTATTGTCATCAGGGGCGGAGCCAGAATTCATTAGTGGTGGGGGCTGATATGCAAAAGAAAAAATTCCCAATGTTTCTTTATATTAGAGGGGGCTGGAAAAAATTTTTAAAAAATTTACCCCCAAATTTCTCGTAAATTTCAGCTCAGCGGGGGCTGATGCCCCCTCCAACCCCCGCCTGGCTCCGCCCCTAATTGTCATGAATTATAGCAACATTTGCTAAGGTTGCATGTATGGAAAAAAAGCAAGATTAAAGAGTTGCCAAGGAGCTATATAAGGATTCAATATACAGTTCCTAGCATTGATACAATCAGTTTCAATAACAAAATCTGCAAGTTCTACATCTCTTTCAAATTTTAGTCCATTTTTTATAGCGATCAACTCAGCATGTAAACTTGACTCTGCCTCGGTGTAATCTCTCCTTGTAACATCCAAGATCCATGACTCACTTGCTTAACGCAAGTATCGGGTCAGACTGGGCGTGCTACCGAGAATCCAACGGATCAAATTACTCAATTGCAAATACAGTTATGTGGAAGCAATTTAGAAAATCCAAAATCTAACTTATTATTACAGTGAAAGTCTTAATACAAGTATTAAACAGGAGTTTTAACTAAAGCACAGACAAAAGTTCTAAGGAACTGGTAAGGATAAGTTTAACTAAAGCTCTTTGCTTAGTGTGGTTCCATCGCCAATATTTACCAAGTTATATTTATCGATCACATAAAGTAAATAGTCACAAAGATCCTAGCATATAGTAAAAGGATACTAGTGGGATATGCCATGACACAATCAAGTTCCTATATGGCTACTGTGACTGACACCAGGGCATAAACCCTACAGTAGTGCCCGAAGGCTATCACGATCCAAAAATCCATATACGTCAACCACACTCAATATATTCAGTTACAAGCTCGTATCAGTAACCGATGGTTATGCTAGCATGCCAAAAAACGCCACGAGTAGCCAATCTAGTCGTACAATCCGGTCAATATCGTTCCCCCCGATCTAGTCGTGCAAATTTTATATCTTGCTTTCTTCCTAGTTTGGTGTACTATTATTCATTTCTCCTTTCTCATAGAATTCTATAAATAAGCCAATATTTTATCATAATATTATTTATTTATTTATCTCTTTTTATTTTGTTTTAAGTTAAAATTTCTAGTCGGGTTTGGAGTTATTGCCGAAAATAGTCGAAGAAAGCAGATAAGATAATATGATTTTTTGTTAAATCCTAGCTATTACATACGAACTAACTTCATTAAGGTTGGGAGTTCACAGTCTCCCCCCCCCCCTATTGAATTTTGTCCTCGAAATTCACATTTTCCGTAAACAACTTTGGGTACTTATCCCTCATTTCAGTTTCCAGTTCCCAAGTTGCTTCCTCAACCTTATGGTTTCTCCACAACACTAAAACCGGAGGGATCTCTCTGGTTCGCAAGGTCTTAATTTTCCGATCCACTATCCTTACGGGATTTTCTTCGTACACCGGTTTTTCTTTCAATGCTAACTTCTCATGTTTTAACACGTGTTCAGGGTCAGGGTGGTACTTCTTCAGGAGTGGTACATGGAAGACATCATGTAAGCTCTCCAACTGGCTAGGTAGGTTGAGTCGGTACGCAACTGGTCAGACTCGTTGGGTAATCTCAAAAAGGCCAATGTATCTAGGACTTAGCTTCCCCTTCTTACCATGCCGGACGAGACCCTTTTGAGGGGTTACCTTCAAAAATACCCGGTCACGAACTTCAAATTCCAACTCTTTCCTTCGATGATCTGCGTAACTCTTCTGTCGACTCTGAGCCATATGTAAGCACTGTTTACTCACCTTGACCTTTTCCATAGATTCCTTAATCCAAGGTAACTAGAAATTGGGAGAATCATTTTCTCTCCAAGTTCTTCCCAAAAGAGGGGCGTCCGACATTTTCGACCGTATAGTACTTCATTGGGGGACATACCAATGGATGACTGATAACTATAGTTATAAGCGAATTCTACTAAAGGCAAATGAGCATCCCAACTTCCCCCGAAATCCATAATACAACTTCGAAGCATGTCTTCCAGCGTTTTGATTGTTCTCTCCGACTGTCCATCTGACTGCGGATGGGCAGTGGTACTAAAGTTTAACTTGGTTCCCAGTTGCGTTTGCAGTTGTCTCCAGAATCGGGAAGTGAACCTTGGGTCCCTGTCTGACACAATAGTTACCGGCACCCCATGTAGTCTTATGATTTCTCAAGTATACAGAGCTGTCAACTTTTCTAGTGAGTATTTAACGTTGATTGGCATAAAGTGAGCCGATTTGGTTAATCTATCAACCACCAACCAAATCGCGTCATAACCCTTCTGTGTCCGAGGAAATCCCGTCACAAAGTCCATCGTGATGTGATCCCACTTCCATTCAGGAATCTCCAATGGTTCTAGTAACCCTGATGGTTTCTGATTCTCAGCCTTTACTTGATGACACACCAAACATTGCCCCACATATTCCCCTATGCCCTTCTTCATGTTGTCCAAACAATACTTCTGTTTCAAGTCCTGGTACATTTTGGTCCCTCATGGGTGTACCGTATATTTGGACACGTGGGCTTCCTCCAACACGCTTTGTTTGATCTCATAATTTTTAGGTAAGTAAAACCTGTCTCTACAGGTCAGCACTCCGTCACCGTCCAACTTAAAGGCCGGTAACTTCCCTTCTGTAGCAAGTTTTCTCTTCTTCATTAATGCTTCATCAGATTCTTGAGCTGTTTTAATTTCCGTGGGTAAAACAGACAACACCCTTATATTGGAGAACACGATCCGGTCAGGTTTAACCTCGCAGTCCTAACTTCTTGCATGTGATAACATCTCAGTCTCCCTCATCTTAATATGCGCCAAATTCGCCTTCTGACTCAAGTTATCCGTCACCACATTCGCCTTGTTAGGATGATAATTAATCACGCAATCATAGTCTCCCAAAAACTCCATCCACCGACGCTAGGGATGATCATGAGTCTAGGACCCGACCCACACCCACAGGGTCTAGACCTATTGGGTCGGGTATGGGTCCAAAAAATTTAGACCCATCGGGTCCAGGTATGGTTCTAGATTTTTAGATACGGGTCCGGGTCTAAAATACTAAGACCCAGACCCGACCCAGACCCAAACCCAAACCCAAACCCGTAGACCCATATAAGCCTACCTATATATAATTTTACCCAAAATTTAAATTACTTTCATATTCTCTTTGTGTTTTTATTTCAAAATCAACAAATAATATGTATTGTATATTTTTTTATCTTGAAAAATAATTTTAATATATATTGAAATTCAATTATTTACATTTAAGATAATATATATTTTATTTAGTGAAGAAACAAAATAGAATATAGACCCATTTATGACCCGTTTTGGACCCAAGACTCGTTTAGACCCATCGGGTCCGGGTCCGGGTCAGGTCTGGGTCTAACTAAATTTTCTTAGGGTCGAGTCTGGGTCTTATTAGACCTGGCCCATGATCATCCCTAACCGACGTTGGCTTATATTAAGGTCCTTTTGAGAAAACAAATATTTCAGGTTCTTATGATCCAACATTACTTCATATAAGTAGTGTCGCCATTTATTCAAAGCAAACACTACCGCGGGCACTTCAAGGTCATGGGTGGGATGATTTTCTCATAAGTTTTTAACTTAAGAGAAGCATAAGCAATTGCGTTGACCTTTTTCATCAGTACACATCCCAGACCATCTCCTGAAGCATCGATATACAATATAAATTCATCGTTTCCTCTGGCAGCGCAAGAACTGGGGCAATGGTCAAGCGTTTCTTCAGTTCTTGGAAACTGGCTTCCGTCTTGTCATTCCATTCATACTTGACTCCCTTCTGAGTTAGACGGAATAGAGGAGATGCTAGTTTAGAGAAATCTCTAACAAAGCGTCTATAGTATCCCGCCAGTCCTAGAAAACTCCAAATTTTCGTACTATTGGTCGGCACCTTCCAATTTAGAATGGTTTTGACCTTAGAGGGGCCCGCTGATATCTCTTCCTTACTAATCACGTGGCCCAAAAATTTTACTTGGTTTAGCCAGAATTCACATTTTCTAAACTCAGCGTACAATTTATGTTCCTTAAATAGTTGTAACACCTTCCTTAGGTGTACCTCATGCTCCTGCTGGGATTTAGAATAGACCAGGATATCGTCGATGAAGATGACGACAAACTTGTCCAGGTGGGGCCAAAATACAGAGATTCATGAAAGAGGTTGGCGCATTGGTCACTCCAAATGGCATTACCAGGAATTCGTAATGACCATATCGAGTGTTGAAAGCCGTCTTGGGCACATTCTCCCTCTTCACCCACAACTGGTAGTACCCTTGTCGTAAGTCCAGTTTGGAAAATACGACCAATCCTTGGAATTGATCGAAAAACTCCTCAATAATTGGAAGAGGGTACTTATTCTTAACTTCATATTATTTAGGCCTCGATAATCGATACACATCCGCAAAGATCCGTCTTTATTCTTAACGAACAACACTAGAGATTCCCAGGGGAAGGTACTTGGTTGGATGAACCCCCGAGTTAACAAATCCTCGAGTTGTATTTTCAACTCTTGGAGTTCTAGCGGTGTCATACGATAAGGGGTTCGAGAGGTAGGCGCAGATCCTGGTACCAAATCAATGGTAAACTCAGTTTCCCTTTCCGTAGGCAAACTTACAAGTTCCTCCGAAAATGCCTCAGGGAAGTCCCAAACTACCGGTATATCTTCTCCCTTCGACTAGTCTGCTGGCTTATTCATTATATAAGTCAATATTCCAGTTGCCCCCTTGTGAATCATTTTTTAGCCTTGACGCCAACAACAAGTAATGAGGAGGATCTTTTCCTTCTCACATCTACTTCAATTGGGGGTTCCCCCGGCCGACACAACTTAACTTCCTTTGTAAGACAGTTTAATTGGGCATGGTTTTTAGCAAGTCAATCCATGCCAAGTATTACTTCATATCCCTTTAAGGGGAGGGCAATTAAGTTTATGGGTAATTCCCAACGCCCCACATTTACCCCACAATTTTTACATACACGTCTAGTTAGGATTTTAGTATCATTTGTGGGAGTGCTAAAGGTAAGTCTTCTATCCTATCTTGCATGTTTTCAAGAAAGGAATAGCTTGCAAAAGAATGAGAAGCACCAGGATCAATCAGAACTTTGGCTAATTTACCCAAGATATGGAGGGTACCTTCGATGGCCTCAGTTGAAATGGGAGACTCATCATCCTCCAAAGCATAAATCCGAGCTTGTACATTCGGCTTGTTGTTCCTGCTAGAACCTTCTTTCTGAGTAGGTTTAAACACCGATGCCTGCTATCCAATTGGATGAGATGATAACCCCTACTGGGGCCGTGAGCACTCTGACATCTTGTGCTCAGAACTCCCACATCGCAAACATTTATTAGCATTCCTCCAACAATCTTTCTCCTCGTGATTTCCCTTCTCGCAGAACGTGCAACGATCCTGAGGTGCTTCTTTTGGACCACCACTAGGGTTTGGGCTATAGTGCAGGGCCCATGGTTGGGGTATATCCCTTCTAGGAGCCTTGTTTCCCCCCGAGTTGTATATCTATAGGGACTTCACGCTCTCTTGTCTCGCCTGGTGCATGACACGTAAGGCATTCTTGGTTTTTTCACCCTGCAAGTTGATTCGACGGCTACAACGTAGTTACTTTGATACATCAGGGCTAAGGCATTCCTCAGTTCTAGTCTTAACCCTTGGATGAATCTCCTCTTCATCTCATCATCCGTGGAGACTAACTTTTCTGCAAACTTAGAGAGTCTGGAAAACTTTGTCTCGTACTCCGCTACGCTCATTACGCCTTGATTCAAGTTTATGAACTCCGCTTCTTTCCTTTATTTAACTAAAGGTGGAACGTACTTCATCTTAAACTCCTCAAAATTTTCCCAAGTTCGGGGGGTTTCCTCCATTTCCCACTTTCTCTGTATTATGTTCCACCAATCTTGCGTAGCCCCCTCCAAATGAAATATGGAAAAAATCACCTTCCGCTCATCAATATATCCTAGGGCGCGAAAGGTTTGAGTCATTGTTTCAATCTAGTTTTCAGCGACTTCAATATCTGGGCCCCCGTTGAACCTAGGGGGATGAAACTTTTGAAATCGTTCTAAGGCCATATCCTCCGTCTCAGGCCTTTGACTTCGATTCCTAGATGGGGATAGGGTTTGGTTCTCCCTTTCTATCATGTGGCTCAGTATATCAGTCACTTGACTGGTGAACAACTTCATCCCACTGGGTGGAAGGTTCCGTTCAGTTGATGGGTTCGAGCTTCTATCTTGTTCTCCTTCCATTGGTGCCTACACAAACTATGTTTAAATTTTGGCCTAATCACGTTTTATTGGTTATTAAATATTCGCAAATATATACATTATGATTCTTATTTTATTGTCTTGTTCTTGTTCTTGGGGTTTTAACCTTTATTATCATTACTATTATTTAGATACCTTCCAATTTAAACTGAGAACCTGATTCAAGCTCTGAACTGGCCATCCCCAAGCGATTCAAAGGTTTTCTCAGTTCAAATAAAAAGGTCACCTTCTTCGTTTCATTTTATTTATTTATTATTTATTATTTATTTATTCATGTATTTCGATTTCATATTTTAATTCAATAATCCCTGATAGTTTTGATGCAATGTCTTTGCTTTTTTTTACTTGCTTGAATAGTATTATTCTATAATTAAAAGCATTTACAGGTTCTTCCCAGGAAATAAATATTAACGTTTTTACTCCCAGGTCACTATCCCTGGATAAACTCCCCAAGTCCTTACCCAATATCGCTTTTTATACTTATGTTGTCAATTAACAATGTTAGTTTGGTAATTTAGGGCTAATTTTGGAGAAAGTTGATGTAGTGTTTATAGTTCATGATGAATTAAGTGGAGTATTTTACTAAGGTATGTTTTGGTTCAGCCTTTACTTGATTTGGGAAAGCTCTGATACAACATATGTAACACCCCAGATCTACGACTCACTTGCTTAGCGCAAGTATCGGGCCGGACTGGGCATGCTACCGAGAATCCAACGGATCATATTATTCAATTGCAGTAACGAGCAAATACAGTTACGCGGAAGCAATTTAGAAAATCCAAAATCTAACTTACTTTTACAGTGAAAGTATTACTACAAGCATTAAACATGAGTTTTAACTAAAGCACAGAAAAAGTTCTAAGGAACCGGTAAGGATAAGTTTTACATAAATATTTTACATAGCTATAATACAACCTAAACCAAAACATTCTAAGATTCGCCCAAGATCCTTCCCCAAAAGAAGTAAAGGCACTAGTGTACTTCACTCTATCTGTTCTGCTACACCTGTTACAGTTATTTAAACTAGGGTAAGCTCCTTGATTAGTGTGGTTTCATCTCCAATATTTACCAAGTTATATTTATTGATCACATAAAGCAAATAGTCACAAAGATCCTAGCATATAGTAAAAGGATACCAGTGGGATATGTCAAGAAGCAGTCAAGTTCTTATATGGCTACTGTGACTGGCATCGGGGCATAAACCCTACAGTAGTGCCCGAAGGATATCACGATCCAGAAATCCATATCCGTCAATCACACCCAATATGTTTAGTTACGAGCTCGTATCTGTAACATGTGATTATGCTAACATACCAGAAACGCCACGAGTAGCCGATCTAGTCGTATGGTCCGATCAATACCGTTCCCCGCCGATCTAGACCGAACTCCAATCGCGCCGAGGACCCCAATAAACACAGACAAACAATCAAGTAGCACGTAGTCAAATTTGACACGGAAAGATAAAGTACAAGCCGGTCATCCACATATATCAGTAATTAATTTCACACAGTATCACAATAATAAAGCCCAGTATGATAAAGTACACGCCGTGCTTAATTATTATGAAATGAAATAATAAACCTGAAAAGAGAATAATATCTATAAACATTTCATGCATTGTATAAAATTCTCAAATATCACATTTAAAATTAACAGGCATAAAATAGCATGCAATAATAAATTTTTAATTCAATTCGTGATAGAGTGATGAAAAAAATACCAGATTGAACGTAGTTTTCACTGTTTTGAAATTAGGACAATTTCTTTGTTCCTAATCAAATAGTTAAATTTCCCTGTATTTTATTTGTAAGAAAGAAGGGGGAGGCAAAGATTTCTTCACAACGAAATCTAAAGAATCAACCCCCCGGTATATATAGGCTTGGCTGATTACCATTTGGCTAACTTACTCACTTGGGCACACAGTTCAAAGCTTCCTCAACCCACCCCAATTGCCCCTATTTTTTAAATTTATAATTATTTATAATTATAATGTATATAATGTATATATTTTCTTATTTATTCTTATTTATCATTAGTTCTCTTTTTCTCACTTTAAATGGGTGAAAAATTATCAATACCTTAGTTTCAATTGAAATTTCAATGTTGCGAGATTTTATTACCAAATTTCAACAATAATATAAATATTAACTAATAACTCAAATCTTGTCAATACTTGATTTCAATTGTAATTCATATATTACGTGATTTTATTACAAAGTCCTAATAATATTGATACTTAACTCATTAACGACTCAATTCATTATATCTTAATGACTTACTTTTTAAATGTGCGAATTGTATATCTCGCTTTCTTCCTAGTTTGCCGTACTATTATTCATTTCTTCTTTCTCAAAGAATTCTATAAACAAGTCATCATTGCTAATATTATTTATTTATTTATCTCATTTCATTTTATTTTATGTTAAAATTTCTTGTCATATTTGGAGTTATAGCCGATAATAGTCGGAAAAACTAGATAAGAGAATATGATTTTTGGTTAAAGGCTAGCTATTACATACAAACTGACTTCATTAAGGACGGGAGTTCACACCCCTAGCTCTGACCAGATTACCAAAAGTATCCCTGCAAATAATTTCAATACCATATTCCCCTGTTTGTTTGTTCCAGGCAGCATTAACGTTTATTTTAAAACTAGAATTAGGCTTAACCCATGTGTGCTTTGTAATTTTTGGCTTAGGTGCATGCTTTAGCAAAGGGATTAATCCTATTTGGTGTCATTCAGAGTTATGTATATGACTAGAATATATAGGCTTTATCAGAAATATCTCATTTTTGATAGAACTGAGAATAACCCCCCCCCCCCCCCCTTTTGGGGCTTGATATTTTCAAAAAGGAGTTTCTTCTTTGCCTTCCACAAAGCCCAACAGATGTATGAAGGAATTATGTGAATGAGCTGTGTGTGAATTGGTGTCAAACCTCTTAAAGACTAGTATACCGACAATCTATCCCATATGGATGAAAAATCATGTATTGGAAAGGCTGGTCTGAAAGAATGATTTCTCATAATGATTATTATTGATCATGAAGAGAATAAATAGAGAGTACAAAGCATAAAGGTATACTAGTCCTAATATAACTCTAAACT
>JAULKM010000007.1:17816306-17827159 GCA_032355605.1 Rubia tinctorum
AGGAACACTTTGTCGAGAATGCAAAATTATCGGCACACTACTTTATCTCTAATTGTGAAGAAATGTTGGTAAGCTATATGATATACCTTACCATTTCAGATTGCTTTATTCAAGCTTTTATATGCTGAATAAATCTTTCTATAATGACAGAAAGTTGCTACTTTCATCGATGATCTACCTCTCTCTTTGGACGATAAGTATCTCTTTTGTATCAGGTAGTATCTTTTAGTCTCTTTCATTTTTCGAACATCAACATACCCGGAATGGACAGTTAAGTTTCTGTTTCACAGCCCTGTTGACATGAACGATTACATTTCATCTCAGGGCCTTACCCAGGTAAAGTGTCGGTAATCTAACGCCATAGCATGCTCTTGTCGTAATGAAATTCTACTGAACTGAACCTGTTCTTGTTCGCCAGTTTGCTGAAAACTATTCCCAACGCGGGATAGTTCATCTCAAGGAGATATTCACCCCGGGGACACTAACTGTGCCGAAAACACCAACTGCACTGAAGGAGTTGGAGTCCATTCATAAGGTTCTGGAGCTGTATGTTTGGTTAAGTTTCCGGCTCGAGGATAGCTTCCCAGATCAAGAAGTGGCAGCATCCCAGAAGAGTATTTGCAGCTTGTGAGTACTGTCATCTTCGTGTTTTCTGTTCCCTTTGTCCCATAATCGACGCCATTCTAAACCTTGTTTCAGGTTGATCGAGGAATTTCTGGAAAGACAAGGGTGGCGAAAGCCGAAGAAAGCAATGCATAGTCCCTTGAAGAAAACACTATTAACAGAATCAGTCAGATAAGAAAACGCTTGAAAACCAATTTGACATCAGATTGTTTTCTTCACTTTCTATTTACTACTCTGTTCTTTCTATGTATTTTGGCCTTCTTCAACATGGCTCCAACTTTACTTCTTGAATATTACTTTACAAACAATTAGTTCCTTCTAAACAAAACAAAACGTTCATGGAATTTTTGCCGCTGGATCAAGCAAAAATTGTAAAGCGTAGCAAAACAATTGTCGATGAATCAAGGAAAAGACCAAAAATTGCTAGATGAATAGATTGAATTCGTTTCATTTCTAATATAAATTTAATAAATACTAAAAAATAATATGAATCACCCAATATTAAACTGAAGTTAAGCCCATTTGGCCAAAAGTGACATACAACCAGCCCCAAAAAGAAGAGATGCATTGCATGCCATCATAAGCTTTCCACTGCCTTGCATTTTTGGATTCATGAAATCAGCAGAAAGAAGATCCACTAAAGCCATGTATGATGTAAATCAATATTCCAGCTGATGCTGCATCAAATATACCCTCCACAATTAGGGCATTTGGGCTATTTTCATTGTACACACTCGATATTCCAATCCCAATTGCAATTCCAACTGGAGTTGTGAGTGAAAAAAATATTGCCAACACTGAAATCGCCCGCCCTTTAAATTTTGCCTACAAATTTGGACAAAAACACTGTTAAGACGATAGTTTTCCCTACTTCTGTCCATGTTCAAACTGCACAGGAGACTTTGCACGGTATCAAAAAAACATACTTATATTTGACGGTTACTATCTTCAAGAATCCAACAATATCACATTATTATTGTTTATACGTCGATTAAATATATAGTCAAACAAATTTCACCAGTCTGAACTAGGAGAGATGAAATACCATTTTCTCTATAGCAACAAATCTAGTACTAATAAAAGTTCATTACAAAATTCAGCCTAAACAAAAGTACCTGAGTGATGCAACCACCTAATCCAATGCCTTCAAAAAACTGATGAAACGTTAGAGCTCCGATCAAAGGTCTTATTGTTTTCGGACTATTACTTGCACCCAATGCAATGCCAATAATAACCGAATGCACAATAATTCCCAATTCCAAAACCTGCAATAACATTTACTTATTCAGCTAAAATCAACGCATAAGAATAAACGAAATTAACCAAATAATGCTTCAAAGAGAAAGCCCTCGTCTTAGATCGATCAACGGTTATGATACCTGTGATATAATACGATATAGCAATTGAGTTGTAACATTGTCAACCGGAATAGAACTATGAGCATGTCCATGTGTGGCATGCGAGTGGAGAGGCAGAACTCCGTCCCCGGCCGCTGTCACCGCCGGATTCTTCTTCTCCCCACCGGCCGCCGTCTTTTTGTAATGAGACTTCGCGTACACATCCACCATGAGCGTTCCGATCGCCGCCACCATCGCCACAAATCCGGTGAACGGAAAATCCCCCCACGGGCTCTCCGGCAGACACGGCGAAGTCAAACTCTCGAATGCGTGCGGCAGAACATGGATGAATCCGGTAGCTAAGATCACGCCCGCCGCGAACGCCTTGATCACGAAGAAAGCGCCGCTCTCCGGGTTGAGGGAGGGCACGTTCTTTCCGACGATCGGGAGAAAAACGCCGATCAAACTCGCGACGAAGATCGAAGCTATGGACCCCAGTTTGTACTTGAGAGCCAAGCTTTTGTTGTGGCCCTCGTCATCGGCATTGCATTCTGAATCCGAATCTCCGACAACTTGGGAAGGCGAAACTATCAGAAGCAAGAGAACCGACACGAAAAGCAGAAACAGCGTTTTGTGTGATCTCAAACTTGCCATTGGATTATCCAACGTATGCACGAAGTTTGTCTGGTTTCATGATTGTTTTGTGAAGTGAGAATGGAGTTATATAAGCGTTGAAAATTAGGGTTTTGAGGGTTTAAGTCAGCAGTTTACGCCATATTCAAGAGTACGTCGACATGCAGAAGAGTGAAGGCGAAAATATGGAAGCAGGAAATTGGTATGAAGTCGACTATGTCGACGTATGTGCAAGTCAGTCAGCTTTACAGCCGGTTCGTGTCTATAGTATGATGTAGTTTTTAACATATTTATCGGTTGACTTGGTCAAATTCTAATACTCCCCGGGTCCCTTATTTATGGCAACTAGAATTTTTTTGTGGTATGTTTGACCATCGATGACTTTTGCTGTATGTAATAATAGATTTGAATTTCTCGTAACGTGTAGTTTTTAAAAAGTAAAATATTTTAAGCTTTTATCGTATGTAACTAAAGTTATCGAAGGTGAAACATGCTTCGACCGGAGTAGTGTTTGCTTTTCTATAATAAATGAGTTACTGAATATTAGGGGTTGGGATTTTCAGAGTTCTTTTTCTTCTGAAATCAAGATTTGTAGAGATCTTGGAAAGGATGCGCTTGAAATTGCGGTATTCCCTGTCACCAGTGGTGAATCCAGAAAATTTTCAATGGGGTAACCACTAATATATATAATTTTTTTTAAAAATATTAATGGTAATTTTTTTTAATGGGGTAACCAAACAATAATTCCCCCCTTTTTTTCCATGGGATAACCATGGCTACCCCATGCATACACATAGATCCGCCCCTGCCTGTCACTCAATGTAAATCTCTCGCTTAATATAATAATAAGGACAGTTTGATTATGCTATCAACAGAGGGTATTTATGTCATTTTGACGCCACTGGTTCCCGCAAACGATGTTTCATTCACAATCTGCTTCAGTTTCGTTTTGGATACACTAATTGAGAACCGAAAAAGTTGAGGCTCCCTCTTTTAGGAATGTTTCCATCAAATAATCCAGATGAGGCAAAACAAAAGTAGAAGAAAAAAGTTGATTAATATTTGAAGAAAGTAGAGAGAGAGAGAGACGAGGTGAATTTGCAACTTATTTTCTGTGGCCAGTTTGGTGGATGGAGAATAAGTTTCGTTATTTTCAACAAAGATTCAGGATGTGTGTATAATGTATTTATCATTTGTCCTGCTTCTCTATTTGATTTCAGCACATAGTCTGATAAACTAATTCAGCACCAATAAAATAAAATAAAGAGTCCGTCTCTTAAAAGACGGACTCTCCGTAAGTTATGGAAAAAATTAAGATATAAACTGCAAATTAGAAGAAATCAAGATAACGATTTTGGGTTGGGTCATAAACTTATAACTACTTCATGTCACATAATAATTTTTTTAATAATTCTACTAAAACTATTTATCTTTTTATAATTCTATTTCAACTCGTCTTTCCACATGCCTATGGAACGACGGTCTGTCCCAAGACTTTGCCTAAAGCGAATTCAACATTAATAAATAAAATTCATTACCAATAAACTCAGTACTGGAAGAAACAAAATTAATAAATAAATATTTATTTGGGCAATTGACAATCGGTGATTGAGTAATAAGTCTAAAAGTAAAATATGTTACGAGTACAATATCATTGTGCGAGTCATTCTTTTTATTTTTGAAAGAATAAATAATCAAAAACTTCAATTCAACACCAATAAATTCAATTTGGTACCAATAAACTAAACTCAACACCGATAAATTCAATTCAGTACCAATAAACTAAACTCAACACCAATAAACTAAATTCAATACCAATAAACTAAATACCAAATAACTACAACTAAACAGTACCTTAATCCAGCCCATCTGTGAAACCGTGAATTAGCAAGTTTTCAAACTCTACTCTTATGTTAATTAATTTATGAAATGTTAATAAATTAAATTAAGATATATACTTTCTTCGTCCCACAATAAACTTCCTACTTTATTTTCTTACTCCATCCCACAATTAAATTTCTATTTTTAATTTTTTTTCATATGTGGTGGTTATTCAATCTACCAAATTTACCCTTATTAAATCCCAAACTTTATCATTATTTGCTACATTCAAAAGTTTATAAAAGTTAATTTTTGACATAAAATACTACTCCTATTATTCGTGACAGCCAATTTCCTTCTATTATTGTGAGGTGAATTTTTGTATACTCTACCTTACCGTTTCAGAGGTTCAACACTTTGTGAATTACTTTTTTGCTTTACTCAAGCTTTCAAATGCTTAATAAATGTTCATATAATACAGAAAGTTGCTACTGTCATCGAGCAACCTGGCTCATCGATAAATACTCCCTCCGTTCACCTTTGTTTGACACACTTTTCAGACAGTTTTCTGAAAACGTATTTGATCACTAATAACTTTTGTTACGTATATTAATAACATGATAAATATTGATATTTATCAAGAACATATTACGAAGAATTTAATGGCATTTCACACGATAATATTACTATTTTATATTATATGAAATTTATTATCAAACATGATTTGAGAATTTTGATCAAAAAGTGTGGGAAAAAAAAGGCTGAACGGTGGGAGTATCTCTTTTACTTGTATCAGGTGTCCTTAACTAGAAATAAATACTGTCCTCTGTCTCATTTTGTTAACATTAACATTGACAGTTAAATTTCTATTTTACAGCCCTGGCGAACACGGAACATTAATCAATTTATTTATGATATATTGTTTGTGACTTGTGAAAATATACTTCTTCCATCTCTTTTAAACTTTTGAATTTAACATAGTTTATATCAAAATCTTGTCATTTTACTAGTAAATCTTGATTGTTTAGGGTATAAACTAAAACGATACGGCGTACCTCTAATACATAGGGATTCATTTCGGTACTCCCTCTGTCCCATTTCAAACTGCATGCTTTAAATTTTAACAGTTGATTTGAAAAATGTTTGATTTTTAATATCTTTTATTAAAGATGATTTAAAATATGTAAAAATTTGATATTTTGAAAATATATGCTACAATAAGTCTATTAAAATATTGCACGATAGTATTTATACTTGTACATTAATTTACTTTTATGGATAAAATTAAAAAAAAAATAATTGAATTGCATCTTCAAATGGGTCAGTATTAGAATTTGACTAAGTCAAACAATACACGTATATGCACGCTATTTTTTTTAAGCACATCACCAAGACACGAGCCAGCAATAAAGTTGAAGAATAAGTACTCCAATAGGATCGGAACCTTTGCTGAAAACGCAAAAAAAAAATGTGGTTCCAATAGAACGCAATTATTGCGTTCAAAATTTGGAGGGCCAGGAGGGGCTACAGTACCCCTCATATTTGGCGTGGTAGTGTAGCAATTGTATGTGTTTTTTTTTTCTTTTATTACTACCTCTGTTTCGTTGAATTTGACATCATAAGATTATATGCTTAAATTTAGATGAATAAAACATGTTGATAAAATTGAATTTAAAAAGTGAAAATTAGAATGAGTGAATGAAATTGAAATAATCTTGCCATAAAAGGAAAGTATGTCAAATTTACAAAAATAACCTAAAAAGGAAAGTGTGTCACATCTAATGAAAGGGAGGGAGTAGTTTGATTTCTTTTCTTCCGTTCTTTGTTTTATTGTATGTAACTCTTGTTTCACATTAATTTTATTATTTTCATTTGTTTTTTATTTCTCTAATTTGCAATACAAAGTTTTGTTTTAGACATGCTAAACTTTAGGTCAGGGATTATTTTATAATTATGAGAAATTTTATTTGGGATGGGTTTTTTTTATAATATGCTAATAAATTTAGGTACCTACTGTGAAATTATTAAAATAGTATACCACAAAATATATTAGATTTTTTTTCTCCTCCTCTTCTGATCAGTAACCACCTCTGGTGACGGTTACCACTGATTCCTGCTGGAATATCACCTGAATTCTCGCCTAAGTCAATATCTCGCTGCAATTCGTTGTTGCCGTCGCAAAACTCTAGAATCTGAAATCGCAAAACCCTAGGTTCTACCGATCCACTGTCGCGCTCCGGCGTTTGTGCGATGATCGGCATTTATCTCTGATATCCTACATCGATCGACGACGATCGGTGCTTGTGCTTAGATCGACGGCGGAGGAAGTTTGTGCGACGGAGAAAGGAGCGATTGTGCGACGAAGAAGATGCGATCGGAGCACAGCGGCGGAGCTCAGAGAAGGCGCGGTGGAGTGGAATAGGAGAGCCGCGAAGAGGAAGAGGAGTGTGACGGAGTGGAATAAGAGCGCAGCGAAGTGGAATAGGAGCGCGGCGGAGTGGAAGAGGAAGGCAGTGCCAGCGTAATTCGCTGAAGAAGAAGGGCGCTTTTGATGCACGTCTCGATGGAAGAAGAAGGTGTGTGACTTACGCGTGGTCTGAGCTAGCGGCGGGATAAGGTTTTGCACCTGAAGGTGAGATTTAATCTTGCGTTTTAGTTTTTCCAAAGATTTGTTGAGGTTTAATAAGTTTTTGATTGAGTTCATAAATAATAAAAAAAGTTGTGTGGTTTAATGGTTAGTATTTTAACACCTGAGGTTGTAAGCCTGAGTTCGAGTCTCGGCTGAGGATTTGTTTTTTGACAAATATTCTTGAGGTTTTACAGCTGAGATTTGAATTTTCTTTGACAGAATATATGACTAGTAAATGTTTTTTATTGTAGTGGTTTGAACTCTATCTATTGAGGCTGTAGACCTGGATTCAAATCCCACTAGAACATATATTTATGAAGAATTTATGTTGTTGAGATACTGTAATTTTTTGGTTGAGGTTTGTAGCTTTTTTCTCTCGTTTTGAAGTTTTCAGTTTTTTTTCTCATGTTGATTTTTTCATTATTCTAGTGAGGTATAGTTGTTATGTGTTGATGTTTATATAGTTTATTTGGGTGATGTGGATTGATATTTGTATTTTTTTTATTTCTCATTTTCTCATGTTGATATTTTTCATTTTCAGACTGAGTTTCTGATAATAGGAGTTGATGTTCGTAGTGTCTTTTTTCTTATGTTGATGATTTTCATTTTCCGGATGATTGAGATACCGTAGCTTTTTGTTGATGTTTATAGCTTTTTTTTTTCTTTGTGTTGATGATTTCCGTTATTCAGGTGAAGTTTAATTGATATGAGTTGATGTTTTGTAGTTTTTTTGGTGATATGGACTGATATTTGTAGTTTTTTTTTTATTTTCTCATGTTTATGTTTTTCATTTCACGACTGAGGTTATGGTTATAGGAGTTGATGTTTATAGTGTTTTTTTTCTTATGTTGATGATTTTTATTTTCTGGATGAGGTTTAGGTGTTAGAAGTTGATGTTTGTAGTTTTTGGGTGATATTTGTAGTTTTTATTTTAAAAATTTGTTCACGTTTTACGATTTTTTGAGTGAATAATTTATACTCTTGAGGTATCATAGTTTTTTGTTGATGTTTTTTGTTTTTTCTGATGTTGATGTTTTTCATTTTCCCGGTGAGTTGTAATTGACATGAGTCGATGTTTTGTAGTTTTTTTGGTTATATTAATTGATATTTTTTTTGCTTTTTTTTCCTCTCATTTTGATGTTTTTCATTTTCTCGATGAGTTTAATGTGATATGAGTTGATGTTTGCAGTTTTAGGTGACATAAGTTGATTTTTTGTAGTGTTTTTTTTCTTATGTTGACGTTTTCCATTTTTTGAGTGAAATTTAGGTGATTGGAATTGATGTTTTAGCTTTTGGTTGATATTAGCTGATTTTTGTAGTTTTTTTATTTAAAAATTTGATAATTGAAGCTTTGTTAATATTTTTATGATTTGAAGTTGATTTTATGTTGGTTGTAGTCGACGTTTTTTCAATTTTTTGTCAATTTTTATTTGATTTTTAATTTTTTTTGTTTCATTTTTTTTCTTTAATTTTTTTATGTTCTGCTATTTTTTGATGATGTTTATAAATTTCAGTTCAATGATCATATTAATTATTTGCATTTAAAATTTATTTTAAAATATTTTTTTCAGATTACAGATAGCGAAAAAATGATGGGAAAAATTGGACAAAAACTCCCTAGAAAAAATATTAGTAATATGTCCTTGTAAAATTATTAGAAATAGTCCCTTGTAAAATTATTAAAGATATGTCCATGGAGATAGAATATAGCTAAATTTGCATAAAAATCTCTGCCTAAAATTCAGGCTACCTCACAAAAGATCATCTCAATTTGCAATTATTTATTATTCATTATTTGCAAAAATATATTTTATATGTTCTATGGTTTGATTATTTTGGTATCATACCAAAAATTTATAATATTTATTTTTATAATGTTATGTATTCAAATATATCACTCAAACTCTACATTTACTTTCAATTATAATATTAATATAATTATTTTAAGATATTATTAATTTTGAAATAATTTTGAGAGAAATAAGTCATATACAAAATTAGTTTTGAAATTGTGTTATAATAATAAAATAACATAATATAAATTATTTGGTGTAATTTTAAGTGTTTTATTTATGAATTTATATATTAATCATCTGAGGTAATTATATAATTGAGATAAGTTTGCAATATAATTAAAAATTAGAAAACAAAAAAAGTTTTATAAAAAATATGAAGGAATATTCTTTTTAGAGAGATATGGAGTAAATCATTAGAGTAAATACACTGTATTAACCGTAAAAAAAAACTATTGTTGCAAGTGAAAGAGAAAGCCATTGGAGTTGCTATTAGTGTTATAGTACTAATACACAAGTTCATCCAAATGGAGTAGTATCTCGTCTCATCTCAAATTGCATACTCGCTACGTCCTAGCAGTAATGACATACTCCCTCCGTCCCAATCTAAATTGCTTATTTACCTTTTGAGAGTTAAATTTTGTAAACTTTAACCATAAATATAAAATAATAAATAAATAATAAATATATCACGTGAGATATTGTTAGATTTGTCTTAACACCTATTTTCTATATATCAATATTTAATGCGGCATTGTTACACATGACTAGAGATACTTACGGTCAAACATGCTCATTGAAAATCGTGAAAAATAAATAAACAATTTAGAGTGGGACGGGGTGAGTATTTATTTTTTCACGATTTTCAATGATTATGTTTGACCGTTAATATATCTAGTCCGCAAAAAAAAATATTTAGAAAATATATGTTAAGATGAATTCAACAATATCTCACATGATATATTTATTACATACATATAAATTTGTAATTAATGGTCAAAGTTTACCAAATTTGACTTTGAAAGAGTAAATATGTGATTACTAGTGGGATGGAGGGAGTGCTCATTATTATCACGTTGTTCAAAAAATATGTTTGGTCATTAAAATGTTAAACTACGTATAATTATAACGCCAAATAAAAATTTTGTCTTTAAAAACTATTTGTTACGATGAATTTAATAATATTACCTACGATAATATTTTTATTTGCGTATCTATTTAAATATACGGTCACACTTTAATATAAAATAATGTCCGAAAAGTAAATGTGCAATTTGTGCTGGAGGGAGGGAGTATCAAAATTTAAATTATATCATAGTGACACAACATGGCATAGTTTTTGGCCCACGCATATCCTTGGAGATGGGGAATGATCCAAATGGATTCTCATTTAGTGTTTAGAATCTTGTCTTTGCAAACCTACATGATTATAATTCTTGATTCCATATTCAAAATGATTCTCCCTCTGAAGAATAAACGCAAATTTCACAATGCTTACACAATCTAACTAAGACTAATAGACTATCAATCTTGAACCTGAGCAAAGTTTTCAGAAGAATCAGAAGAAACCTGTTGTAGTTTCGCCCGTTGCATCAGTTCTTCCACTCGTTCTCTCTCTTCAGCCATGCCCTTCTTGTCGAATCCCTTCACCAGACTATCACGCATGGAATCCATAGGAACGTGTCCCTTCTTCACTGATTCTTCGAAGAACACAAAAGCGCGATCAACGTTCCCACTCGCGCAAAGCCCGTTAACCAACAGCGAGTACATTCCGAGGCTCATACTGACGTTGTTACTGAACATGTGGCTCAGCAGAAAGGAGAGCACCTTCATTCTCTTCAACCTGCAGCACATCTTCAGCAACGGCACGTAAGTCTGGAGATCGGGTTTGCACCCCGTCTCCTCCAGTCTCTTCAGCAGCTTTAGAGCATCTTCTTCGCGGGATTCCTGAACAGCAGCAACAATCATAGTGTTGTATGTGATCGTGTCTGGATTAACGCCCTGTTTCCCCATGTC
>JAULKM010000007.1:17844245-17861698 GCA_032355605.1 Rubia tinctorum
AACTTTATAACTACTACACGTTGCATAATAAATTTTTAATATTGCAACTAAGACCTTTTACCTTTTATTATTTTAATTAAATCTCATTTTTTCCATAAAACTATGGAAAGACGGTTTTTCCCAAGACTTTGCCTTAATTGTAACTAGAAGTTGACACTTACCAAATTTTCATTTAGCGTCCACCCCTCTGGATACAAAAACCTCGTGTATAAAATTTTCTGGACATAGGACTTTATGGTCTTCTCTTACAATTATTATAAAAAAATTGAAGATTACATATAAGCAACTTAATTACAGATATATAAAAATCCTACTCTACAGATCGGACTAATCTAAGAGACACTATCATTTGAATATGTTGAAACTCAGTGAAACCTTGAAACTCCATCCATTTGAATAGTTGGGGACGTCCTCCGAATAATACCCAGTTGTTGCACCACCATCAAACCACCACCATGGAAGTTGGAAGAACCACAATCGAACCTTTATGGATCACCTGCAGGCTGAGGAGCCACAGCGGGGACTACCAACAGGTTCCCACAATGCCACATAATTCCTACCAAGAAATTGGTCTAAAATTCACAATTCTTGCTGTGAGTGTGACCAGAAACTTAAATCTCTCTGTTATAGAAAGGGTTGGTTAACCAGTAAACCAAGGCTCAATTTACCTTAGAATCATTGTATAAATACCGCAAAAAGTGAAATAAAGTCACTCCCATACTGGTCGGGTTTCAAATTCAGCAAATGTTCAAAATTGAAACAATTCTTATACTTTCTTTGGTTTTTTAGTATTGGCACTCTTCCTCTTTTAAGTAGGTTTTTTTATTGACACTCTTATACATATTTCATTTAAAGGGAGGACAAAAGGTTGTGTATTCATTTTCCCCTGTTATATTCCCTAATTTACTCCAAAATTTAACCATTTTTCATTGTTAAGGTTACTTCATGACCCAAAATACACTAAAACATTTTTTAAAAACATTTTGAAAATGAGGCTTCTTTCTCATCACCTCTGCTCTAAACACTCTCCACAAACCCTAAAAATTTTGTTGCAGCCAGGGGAGACTGCCACCACCATCAACTCTAGCAGCCTCCCCCACCACTCAGGTCATCTCCTTTAGCCTAACTTTACCCTAAATCTACCCAAATCCTAAACCTTAGCCTGCTACTTGCTATCGATCTTTCATCGCGTTCGCTCGACGTCCATCCCTATAACGCAAAACGCTCACCCGAAGGATCACCAACCACTGTGGCTAGTTATTGCCATGACAACCATGTGGTAGTCGCTGAAGAAACCCCAACTGAAGAAACTCTACAACAACGATGAAACTCTAAGAGACTCAGAAGAACTCTAAGGAACTCGAAATGACTTCGACAAAACTCGAAGGAACTCGACGAAAATGATGGGCTCACTCAACTGAACTTGAAGAATCGAGCTCACTCGAGACTACGGAAAATCGACGCTCATCTCTGACTGGATCTGGCCATTCACAATAGCACCATCGAAAAATGGGTCATCGATTAGTCTTTGGTCGGCACAGCTACTATTAGGGAAATGGATTATGCTAGGGAGGGTGTCTAATAAAGCCTAGGGTTGTTTTCTATTATTAAAAAAATTCTTTTTCTTTATTTTTAATTTTTCTTCTTATATTTTAGTTTTTACTATCAAATTTTTACTTTTGGTGTTTTGGTGTTTTGGTTATAAGGTAACAATATGGTGATTTTTGAAAAATGGGTCTTACTTTTGTTATGAGTTTTAGATCCAAAAATCTTTGTCAATTTAGGTTTTTCGGAGATCTTTTATCCTGTAAAAATGAGTTGGCTTTCAATCTACTCTCCAAGTTGGTTTAGGAGAAATTCGAGTCAAAGGCCGTTTTAATACTGATTTTTGGCAATTCCTTCCGAGATAACATAGTAGATTTGTATATTCCAACTAGTTCGGATGGTTTAGGCTACTTTGACAGGTTTCTTTTGGTTGGGCTACCTTTAGATCAATTTATTTCGATTGTCCAACCTAGTACGAGTTAGAGATTTTCGTATACACAAATTAACCAATCATATTTTGTGTGGTTGGCTTATCCTTTGAGCAAGAATGCAACTTGTGATAAAGAGATGTCAAGTCTCTTGCTACAATTGTGAATTTTTTGAGTTGGGAAGCTGGTTGAAAGCGGTATTCTGTTAGGAAGATTTAGATCGAGTTTGATGAACGGTCTCACAGTAGAGGAAGACTAATTCATCTTACCATCCATATTTTGTTTAGAACTTTATGTTCACTACTTCTTTGTAATTAAGACTATATTGTATCAAATTGTGTAAATGCCTTCAAGCCATTCATATTAATATAAAGGTTTGGATTCCTAAACGTCCCCGTCATTGACGTTTTCGATTAAAAAAACCTAAAATACATAAAGAGTTGAGCCACCATAAAAATTGTACCCTCTTACATAGTGCCAATATCAATTCCCCATTTCTGGTCATTTCTAATTGGGGCCTTCGTTGGACGATGGCGTTTAGCTGATAGCTGTTGCATTTTTTTACGTAGTTGTGTGCCTCTATAAATACCGTCGGCCAGTATTATCCCAACCATAAGATATTTTTAGCCAGAATGCGGGGGCCATGGTGAGATCCTTCATCCATCATGCATGTCTCTGACAATGAGTGCCACTTGGCTGGGTCCAACACATTTGATCCAAGGAGTCAGGTAACCCCTCTTGTAGAGTAAATCATCCTTCTATCTGTATGACAGTGATTTAGCTTCATTTTTTTGGCTTCATTCTTGTCTGTAATCAAGATACTATATTCAAAGTACTGAATGATTGGGCCTATCCATCCGAGG
The DNA here is from genome assembly GCA_032355605.1 of Rubia tinctorum. Classification (NCBI taxonomy): domain Eukaryota; kingdom Viridiplantae; phylum Streptophyta; class Magnoliopsida; order Gentianales; family Rubiaceae; genus Rubia; species Rubia tinctorum. The sequence goes on from JAULKM010000007.1 coordinate 17,847,082, forward strand.
TTGTCTTCCCTAGTTTAGCCCATCGTAGTGGTTGTTGTGCCCAAGGTTGCTAGCTTGCTTAATGCATCTGCCTTAGATTTTTTTTTATTCGAGGACATAAATGATCTTGAAATGGTCGAACCTTCATATGAGTTATCTTGTCTTGTAAAAGTAAGTGCTTAGTTGTCTCTCTTTGACGATATAGTTTCCTAGGACCTCATGCACGACTACTTGTGAGTCACTATATACATGGATACTTCGTATGTCCATTTTTATTGCTAAGTTTAGTCCTTTAATGAGTGCTTCATAGTCTGCTTCATTGTTGATGATAGAGAATTCAAATTGGAGTGCGTACTTGTGCTCATCCTTCTAGGATAATGAGTAGGACTCTGGGAGTCCTGCTCCACAACCTTCTTTGTATAAAGCTCCGTTAACGAAGAGTGTCTGTGCGTTCAGTTCTAGTTTCTCCTTACCTTTGGACCGTGTAATGATCGATTCCTATTGTGTATCCAATTCAGTATGCTCCTTCACCGTCATATATGCTATAAAGTATGCCATTGTTTGGCCTTTGATGGATGTTCTCGAGTGGAATAGTACTTCATGTTCTCCTAGTTTGAGAGCCCACTTTATCGGCTGGCCTGACACCTTCGGCTTATGTAGGTTTTTTTTATTGGAATTTCTATATAGAGAATGATTTTATGTGCTTGAAAGTAGGACCACAGCCTTTTGCCAGAGTGGATAAGTGCTAGGATTAACTTTTCCATGAGGGAGTAGTTTTTTTTCTCTCCTTGGAGGCTCCTGGTGACGTAGTAGACTGGGATTTGGCAGTCTGAATCATGACGTACAAGGGCTGAGATAATGGCGTGTATCGAGATTGCTAGGTACAAATATAGTGTTTTACCATGTTTTGGCACTAGCAACAATTGTAGGCGTTGTAGCTATTTTTGTTTTCATCATATGCTTATGACACTCCTGGGTCCAACTGAATTTAGATGCTTTCCTCAAGGTGTCAAAAAATGATGTGTGTTTCTCTGCTGCCTTTTAAACAAAGTGACTAAGTGCTGCTAGGGAGCCAGTGAGTATTTACACTTCTTTGATTGAGTGCGATGTTGGAAGCATTGAATAGCATGTATCTTTTCTTTATTTTCTTCAATGCCTCTCGATGACACTTTGTATCTTAGGAATTTTCCTCCACCCACTCCAAGGATGCACTTCTTAGGGTTTAGCTTCATTTCTATTGTCTGGAGGGTTCTAAGTGTCTCATCCATATCCTGGGGAAATGTGTTGAACATCGTGCTTTTATTGACCATTTCATTGACATATATTTCGATGTTATGTCCAACTCGATAGGAGAACTTTTTTTCAACTGTTCGTTGGTATGTGGCTCTTGCGTTCTTGAGTCTGAAAGGCATTTTAATGTTGCAAAATGCTCTGAAACTTGTTATGAGTGTCATTTTTTTTGCATCCTTCGGGTTCATCAAGAATTGGTAATATCCTTTATTCGCGTCTAGGAAAGCCATGACCTCGTATCCATATATTCTTCAACTAAGTGATCCATTTTTAGTAAGGGTAGTTGTTCTTCAGGTAGTGTTTATTGAGGTCTGTGTAAACAATGCACATTCTCCATCCAGAGTTAGCTTTCTTGACCATGATAGGGTTCGCCAGCCATGTTGGGTATATTACCTCTCGGAGTATATCTACTTGTACAAGGGTGTGAACCTTTTTTTCAAGTGCAAATTTTTTGTCATGTGCAAAGCTCTGTTGTTTTTTCGCGTGATTTTGATCAATTAGTCTATGTTTAGGCAACATGTCGCGATAGCTAGGTTGAGCACTCCCATATCTTATGCTGACCAGGAAAATAAATTTTTATATTTTTTTAGCGTAGCGATCACCTTTGTTTTGATTGATTCAGGTAGCCTTTTCGATCTCACCCTTTTAATGTCATCATCTTCTACTACTTGCACTAGCTTGATGCCTTCACCAAAGTCGATTCCTTTTTCGACGTCATCTGTGGGTTGCCAATGGTTAATTGAATGTACCATCGTTTAAGGTTTGTCGATGGTTACAAGCTTGATTGCTATAGCGATACATTTCCTTGCTACCTGTAGGTCGCCTCTTACCGTTGCAACACTTGTTGGTGTGGGAAATTTCATAACCAAATGATAAGGGACCAGATAGCCTTAGCAGCTTTTATCCAGGGCCTTCTTATGATGGTGTTGAAAGGACTTGGGGCGTTCATTACGATGAAATCACACAAGACCATGCATTGTCTGTCCTTCTGCCCGGTGGTCATTGGGATTTTTATGTTTCCCAAGGGCATTTCTAATTTTCCCGTGAAGCCAACTAGAAATGATGTTGCTTTTTTCAAGTCTATCTTCTTGCATTTAAGCTTGTCAAAACAATCAGCGAACAATATTTACACTCGGCTTCCATCATATATAAAGATTTTATGCACTTTTGAGTTCCCAATTTTAGCTATTATGACTAGGGAATCATTGTGTGGAAATACATTTAGGACTGGATCTTATTTACTAAATGTGACGGTCTCGTCCATATGCATTATTTTGTTTGTGGGCTCTTGGGAAGGAAAATACCTTGCTCTTGCTTTTCACGTATTGTTGGAGGTAATTTCTATAGACTTATGGATTGAGTATATAACCATATTTGATGTGGTGTTTCTACATCCTTTCCTTGCTTGATCCCTACTACCAACTTTTTTTTTCTTCACTTGAGGTAGGGTTTTGCTCATACTCTTTTCCATGTCGTAACTCTCCAGCCTTGCTGGCGATTATTCCTTCTTCTTATAATGGGTGAGACTCCCTTGGCAGAGAAATTCCTTTGTCTTTCTGCGGAGGTCATTGCAACTGTCTTTGTATCATGGTGACCTTTTTCTTCTGGGGCTCTCATCAATGTTGATTCCCGAAACAGATCTGAGAAGATGCTAGAAGCATGTATTTCCTAATTCATTTAGCACATCTTTTAGTCGCTTTTGTAAGGTTGATTGTTAGGTTTAAGTGGGTTTACATTACCAGGGGTTTAGATGGCCATTGTTGGTTTTCTTATCTAAATCCCTCATTTTTTTATATTATTTAGATCAAATGGATACTATGTCCTTATGAGCATCTAGATTCTATTTGGTGAGCTTATTTATAGATTGCTCGTAAGCACTTTGGAGTAGCTTAGTGAAGGCCATTCGCGAGAATGGTAGAAGATAGTTCAAGGTCATTCGCAAGAATGGTAATAGACTGAAGGCCACGTGCTTAAACGTGGTAGTATATGAGATTTTCCGAAGAAGAAAGAGTCAAAGTCCAGAAGGAAGAGAAGACTTCCATGGCCCGTGTCATTTACACGGCCCTTGCAAAACAACTGGCATTTGAGACTAAGTCCTGGTGCAGGACATGTGCTTTTGCATGGCCCGTGCCTCCATATGTTCAAGATTCGAACCTCCAATCTGTGGCCCGCTCCATATTGCACGGTCGCGTCATCAAAAACTAAAAATAACGACTTCAAACAGCGTCCCATGAGATTCTGCACAGGGCGCTCGCTCAGACCGCCAATAAAACTCTCCACTCGACAGCCCGCGTGACTTTGCATAGGTTGTGCGATAATTTTGGCTTAGAAATGCCTCCAGTTAGTGGACCGTGTACTTTTCAACGGGTCATGCGGTGTGAGCCGTGTGCTATTGCACGGCCCGTGCCGACGTGGCTGCTATGATTTCCCTTTTTGTTGGCTCCTCTGAAGCACATTTCCACTTACTATATATAAAGAGGAACTCGTCTACTAGGTTTTAAAAAGTTGTAATTTCATTTTCCTAGTTCTAAGAGTAGATAGAGAAAGAAAGAGACTAACTCTTGTCATTTCATTTACTATTACCTAGTTTATGCCTATGGCATTGAATCCAATAATTGAATTGGGTTCAATGGCCATGGAGTAGTGTAATTACTTAGGGATTTATTTGTATTCATGACTATGTGATGATTTTTTGAGGTTCTAGATCTTCCTATTTTTTATGTCTTTGAATATTCATGTTTGACTTGTGCTTATTATTTTTGTAAGATGCATGTTATGTATATTCTATGATGCACCGTAGTTTCATATGTGAAATTTTATCGTGCTAGACTTGTTTGCTACCTTGGGAGCATTGGATTAGGCCTATTGTAGGTTCGTGAGTACCTATAATATGAGTGCATGCATGTATAATTGAGGATACCGTTCCGATCGTTAGAGTCTAACTTGATTGGATCATCCTATAATAATAATTCATGGTAGGGAAGACGTTGACCTTAATGGGGGTGCAATGCACCTTCGGTGTACCCCCGATAGAATGAGCATGATAGTTTGTAGAAACTAGGGTTGTTGTGTAGTGAGCATCATCATTTCAACCCTAGAGTCATCGTGAGATGCCAATTTCTTTGCCTCTATAGACCTAGGGAAAAGCATCCATAGTGGAGTTCCCGGGATGTATTTTCCTTACTTTAATACCTAACAGTTGCTACCTACGCAAAGCGAGTGCTCAAGCACTTGATCCTTTAAGGAGGGGTGCCTTATCATTGGGAGTTAGTTTTATGGGAAAGGAATTGCAGCATCCAAAAGTGTGATCGAAGCGCTTTCCCTAATGATGAAGGTGGTGAGGATTTCCTATAAGATGCTGATGAACCTTTATGTGACAGACATTGGGAATAAGCAACTATCAACCACACTATGTGACATAGGCATGGGATAGGTTTATAAGCCTTATATATGATAGAATATATGATCAAAGTCATTCATCAGTCATGTTACGCAAATATCCTCAAGGCTAGTTTAATATAGTTTAATCTCTCTGAATTGCATGATTAGTAGTTGTTAGAAAAATCCCTTAAATCTATGTTTGTAGCTCTAGCTATTCCCGACACACAATCGGAGTGACGCCCGATTGTGAGTTGTGTCTAGTTAACTCTCAGATTCTGACATCTCTGTGGACAACCCCAGACTTTCCACTGGCTACTTTCTAGTAGTTGGTACTGAGCATTCAGAAGCAACATATAAATCTTATCTACGATCTTCCCAACACTATGCGGGTAATTGATCTCCCTAAAGGTTAGTTTGTTAATGACCCCGATCAAAATTTTGACGCTGTTTTCGGGGATGCTAATTTAAATTTGATTGTTAGCTTACATGGCTAGTTGGTAGAGTAGTTTGTGTTTTATTTTTCTCTCGGAGTTTTTGTGTTTTTGTTTGTCTCCTTTTTGCGTGTTTTTTATTTTCCGGAACAGGTATTTCTTGAGTTCTTGGTGTAAACTGAGGATCCTTGCACTACAAATCCAAATTTTGTGCCTTTTCTTTATTTTGATTTTATTGGGGGGAAAACAAATGTGGGGAAGAGAGGCTCAACGAGTGATATTTTGTAGGATATGTCACTACGACCACCCTACAGAGTCTTGCTCTTGGTTGAGAAAATATGAGAGAGAGCTAGAAGTTGTTGGTCCCCAAGGCTAATGGGATCGAGAATGGTACCCATACCACGATTCTACCAATTTGGGGTTCAGTCCACAATTCTCCCAATACGGGGTTGAGTTGTAACCCAAATTCATGGTATAGGGAAACATCGGGGAACCAATACTTTGAGTTAGATAACTGTCATTCATCAACCTATATAATGCCCCAAAACCGAATCCTGGGGTTAGTTCCCAAGTTTGCATGTGAGGAAGTACTTGGAGCCTTGGATAATTTTTGTAGAACTAGTGAGTTGCTCCATTCAAAAGTGCTTGGCCACGTTAGAGATTTGGGAACTCAACTCTCTTCAAGCATTGATAAATTGGAGGGCAAGTGAGTGATTTGATGGGAAGGGTGAGCTAACTAGGTGTAAAAAGGTGGAGAATGGATGAAGAAGCTCCACCACCCCTTTCTCCGGATGGGTCGAAGAGTAGGCAATGAGTTAAACATAACAAGAAGCCTTCGTAGATTCTTGAACATTGCGAGGTTAGTCTTCCTATCTTTGGCACTATTAATCTTATGCATAAATGTGACAAATTTTTGAAATAATGATGTTGTTCAAAGCATGACTTTAGGCATAAATTGATAGATCAAGCTAGTGATCACCCCACTTCCTATGTGCAAAATGGATTTCCCCCTAAATGTTATAACCCCCGAATGTTCACCATCCCTTGCATGATTAAAGGAGCATTGATCAAAGATGCCATGATAGATTTAGGAGCATCCATCAATGTCATCCCATATTCTTTATATAAATCACTAGACCTAGGTAAATTGCATGCCACCAGAGTGGTAGTTAAATTAGACAATCGCTCCACTATGTACCTTAGAGGCATCGTGGAGGATGTGATGGTTAAACTAAATAAATCAACATTTTCGATGGACTTTTATGTCCTAGATATGGAGAATGAAAGAAAGGCCACACCTATACTTTTAGGTAGGCCTTTCTTGAAAACTTCTAGGGCTAAAATTGATGTGCATACTGGTAGGCTAAGCTTAGAATGGGGTAAAGACATTGTCGAGTTTAATATGTATAAAAGCGTGAAATGTTTATTTGATGAGTTTCCTTCGCATGTGATTGATGTTATCGATGAAATTTTGTAAGAAATTTTTGATGGTGGTATGATTGTAGTTTTGGAGAATGATCCCATTTGATACATGTTTTAATCCTCTAAATGCTATTTTGGTAGAAAACATGGGGGAGGTTGATCCCCAAATTGAGACACACATAGAAACCCTCCCAAATAATCTGAGTCCACTCCTTTTAACCGGATTCCAAATTATCCTAACTCCCCGAGGTCCTCTAAAGGATACAGCTCGTACACGGTCATCTTCGGGGCCATGATTCCTACATCATGTTAGAACCATAAGTCAGTCAAGTGTAACTTCCTTACCTTAAATATTTTATGAGAATGTTAATCGCTATAACTTATTTACCCTAAGTCATTTATGAGAGTATATTTAGGTTTCCTCTTAGGTCCAAAACCTTCACTCTGATACCATTTGTAACGCCCCCGTCAAGAAGTATGGGTACTTTTATTACAATTAAAAAACATAACAATAACTATCACAACGGAAGTTCAGAATTTTAATGCAAAACTAATTCATAATCAAATAGAAGTCTTCAAATAAACTAAACAAAGTAAAGGGAAATGGCTTCAGGCGTCCATCGCACTTTATTCGTCACGCTCACTCCATACCTAGAGCTTAACCTAAAAGAATTTTAAAAATTGTGAGGTGAGATTTCTCCCGTGAGAGTTCCAAGTTTTAAAACATTTCATGTCATGTAAATAACAATATGCAATGAACAAAATTTTTATAAACATTATATAATCAAATGCAGTGGCCAATAAAATTTCATGTAAAATCATTAACTTATTAAAAATAATGCAAAAAATATAAACCAAAAAACAGTAAACAGAAACAGTCTTATCGGTCAAAGAATGAACCCATAGTATCAGTATTCAGTAATAGTATCAACATATGGTCACATAGTGGACCATAGTCAGTAATCAGTAACAGTAACAACCTACAATCACATGGTGAACTATAGTCAGTATTCAGTAACAGTAACAACCTACAATCACATGGTGAACTATAGTCAGTATTCAGTAACAATAACAACCTATGGTCACATAGTGAACTATAGTCGGTATTCAGTAACAGTAACAACCTATGGTCACATAGTGAACCATAGTCGGTATTCATAAACAGTAACTTCATATGGTCACATGATTAACCATAGTCAGTATTCAGTAACAGTAACAACATATGGTCACATGGTGAGCCATAGTAAGTATAACGGTAACAACCTATGGTCACATGGTGAACAATAGTCAGTATTTAGTTACAGTAGCAACCTATGGTCACATATAGGCATGATCATGGGTCTAAGACCCGACCCAGACCCATTGGGTCGGGTATGGGTTTAAAAAATTTAGACCCATCGAGTCCGGGTTCGGGTATGGGTCTAGATTTTTAGATACGGGTCCGGGTCCGGGTCTGGGTCCGGATCTAAGATACTAAAACCCAGACTCGACCCAGACCCAAACCCGTCTACCCATATAAGTCTAACTATATATAATTTTACCCAAATTTCTAAATTACTTTATATTCTCTTTGTATTTTTATTTCAAATTCAACAAATAATATGTATTGTATATTTTGTTATCTTGAAAAATAATTTTTATACATATTGAACTCCAATTATTTGCATTTAAAATAATATATATTTAATTTAGTGAATAAAAAATAGAATATTAGACCCATTTAGAACTCGTTTTGGACCCAAGACCCGTTTAGACCTATCGGGTCTGGGTACGAGCCTAAAATTTTCAGACCCTACAGGTCTTGGTCTAACTAAGGGTCGAGTTTGGGTCTTATTAGACCCAACCTAGACTCGACCCATGATCATTCCTAGTGCCGACCACTACCTCGTCAGCCGCGTAGTTTGTGTGAACCTGCGTTGAATGCAAAAGTCTCGAGATTTACGAATTGCTTTGGTGCTTAATGAATCAAGCCTACCTTTGTTGACCTCGATTTTTTTGATTTGCTTTTGCGATTTGGTGCTTTGCTTTGCTTTGATTTGATTTTGCGATTTGGTGCTATTTTGCGATTTGGTGCTTTGCTTTGCTTTTCCACATCCCGGCGGCGGGGTGGAAATCCATTGGCGGAGGTGACGGCGGAGTGGCGGTGGCTGTGTTATGGTGATGAAGAAGAAGAATCATATGCCTATTTTTATCACGACATTTTTAGGTTTAATACTATTGATATTTTAGTCTTTTTAGGTTTGGTCAATGCCGGAAAATACCGAGTCAATGCCAGAATAGTGTCAAAAGGTTATATCGGCACATTTGATGCAAAATTTAGGGTTAAAATTGCACTTTCAAATTACACTTGGCTATATTTGCATTTTTGAAAAACATTAGGGTTATATTTGTATTTTACCCTAATTTATTTGAAGAATTGATCTATACTGTAACTGTAATTGTACCTAACTACAAGGGGCTTGGAGCAAATTCTGCATTCTAGCTGTCCGATTGTGAGCACTGAGCTGTGAGCTCTATCGGCGGTTTCGATCCTTCTGCGCACAATCTTATCCCTTCCCGCGTTTCAGTTGGTCAAAGGGTCCGTCAATATCTTGTTTTTCTGTAAAGAAAATAACAAATTGTAGAAGTGTTAGATCATCTATGAGAGCGTGAATTGTTCAAGAACTCTCCTCTCTTTTGTTCTAGCGCCATTCATTTCTTGAATTCTGAGGAAGATAAAGAATTGTTGAATCATCTGCGAGAGTGTGGAACTGTTCATTTTCGATTCTTGGCTTCTCTGGGCAGCTAAAATTGGGTGTTGGGCTATGGAGATTTATCACGAGCGCCAAAGATTGCAGTTTTGCCTTCTGCATTCTCTCAACAATCTCTTTCAGGTACTTTCTTGAACTCCCATTTTTCTTCTTTTTTTGGCTGTCGCTGTTATTGTTATTGTCATCTTATTCGGTAATCTATCACTATCTGTATGGGGTTTAGCCCGTGGTCATGACTCAGCTTTTCATCCTTGTACATTAAGTCTAGTGAGATGGAATGTTGTCCTAAAGTCTATTCGGTGTTACTAAAAGTTACAAAGGTTGATGTTTTGAAAATATATGTTGCGACGTAACTAACAAGGTCCATGTGATAATATGTACCGAATTTTACCATCAAAGTTTGTAAATTCGGACCCCGGAATAGTGGGGCAGAGAGAGTAGGTTAGAAGCCTATTCGAGGTGTTTCCCTTTCGAAATATAAGATCATGATTTTGATTTTGATACGGCACATGTGTACATTAGCTATCTAAACTCAAGGTTGAGTGGTGGTTCATAGAATCACCGGTAATCTTTTTTACTTGATCAGTAGTGTATGACATTTGGTGTATTGATATTTGCTATATCATCAGGATGATCGTTATTTACTTATGACGGTTTCTATGGCTATTGAGTTGATTGTACTTTGATTCAGGAGAAAGATGCGTATAAGCGTGAAGATCTGAACACCATTGCTGAAAGACTGAGTCGAGAGGATCCCAGACATGTAACCTGGACTCCATGGTCTTCAATTTTCACGTCTCATCATAATGCGCTTACAGGGAACTACGACATCAATGTTCTGATTTCTGCCCTTGGAGAGAAGGGGAAGAGGGTTGTTTGGCACGATAAGCGAAACGGGGCTTCTAACATTGATCTTGAGGGGAGAGAAAGTCCCTTGTTTGGTATAGTTCTTAATGTTCCCGTGAAGAAGTTTGGTCCTATTTGGAATAGTAGGCATTGGGTTGCCTTGAGAAGGATTGAGGGGGTCTGGTATAACTTGGATAGTGATTTTAGCTCGCCCCACGCGTTTACAGATACAGCGGATGTTGTTCGTTTCTTGGACATGGTTATGGCTTCGGGAGCTCAAGTTTTGCTTGTCATGGATAAATAAGGTAGAACTGTCTTACATAGGAATTGAACCTAACACCTATGACTCGTCATGTATCTTAACCGTTTGAGCATGTTTTACGCCTGAACTTGTGAGCTTTGCATGTCTGTAGACTGTACTGCCGGGCCAAGGCTTGTACATACACAGATTAATCTCTAGCTTTACTAACTTCAATTTCAGAGTGTGATTAGGGTTGTGCAACTGAGGGGGGTTCGAACGTGGAATACTTGTGTCATATTTTTTGCCCAACTACCTATGAAGCTGTAATGGAGTTAACATCTTGAGCTTTCACATCGGGTAGACCTACTCTTGCTTGCGTAGTTATTCTGGTTGTTCAGGCAGTTGTAATAGTTCAGTGAACTTTATATGCTGAATTCTGTTTAGCATTTAACTTGGAAAATTTTAGATGAGGTATTCATGTGCAGAGGCCATAAATGTTTGTTGATTTTAGGTTTTTCGTTAGGTGCTCCTTGTTAGATTCATATCTTCACATATGTAAGTGTTGTCCAATGTCGGTGAAAGTGGTTCAAAGATTGTACTGCCATTTTGCCAACTTTGTATGTCTTGATGAAGTCCTGGTTTACTGAGAAATTTTTCTGTTTGATCAGCTGTAGCTATTTTGGTGCATTTATGTTTTGAGGCTATACAATGTAGCCATCTGGCTTTTAATCGTGGTGGGTTCGAGCCCATTAACGGGTTTAAAGGAGTATTAAGTGATTGATCATTTAGTCAATGAACTTGTTAAACCATTTATTAGTTATTACTAGTTTAAAGGACTTGAAAACTATTTAGAATCGGTTGAAGTATGATTTGATTGTCATTTATGGGATGAGTTGAAGTATGTCACGCTGCCTGTCTGAGCTGTTATAACTGGCTTTTTTTGAGGTTAAGTACTGGTTTGTTTCGATGAGAAAAGGTAATTGCAAGTTTGGACATTTGGAATCCTTTCTGTGGAAACACAGGACCAAAAAGATTGAGATCTTGGCTTTGATTAAACCCAGAAAAAGTTCTGATCAACTGGAATATCATCAACTTTTTTAGTGTGAAAACTGAGGGCTTTTTGTAGAAAAAAATATCAGGTTTCAGCCCTTTCTGATTACTTCCCACTAACCATTTCTTTCTTTTCCACTTAAAGATGTACTAACCGAAAGGTAACATAGCCAAGAAAAGATTATTCCTCTGCTAAACATTCCTTCTGCAGTCCCACATTCCTGACCCCCTTCTTCATTTCTTTTATGAAAATTCTTTTCGCTTTCGTTGAGTGTTCTTGGCGTTAATCTGCACGAAAATAAGATAGAATTGATGGATAAACGAAGCAGATACTTGTATCAGTTTGAACACTGACTCGTAACGATGCAAGGCATACAGCGTCTTCTACGGGATCTGCAAGCAAAAGTAAATGCTGGGTTTAAAAATCGAGCGTGCTAGGTTTTGCAGCGACCGTCGCACAATCCTACTTGTACTCTTCTCCTTGTCCTTTTGGCATGTAGTTTAGCAATGACTCATAAATAGGCTTAAAGCTGCTATGTGTGACTAACGCTTACTCAAACACACCTAGCACTAGCAAGCTAGGGCTAGCCCTCCATTATGCCTAGCAAGTAGCAGCACTTCATTCGTGTGGACAACCCTGGTTTTTGCACTATATCATCTTCATTTAGTGCTTTGCCACTTTTCTCCATGGAATCATACTCTCTAAAGTATTGTTATGTCAAATCTTAGGGCACAAATTCACTGCTACAAGCGATAAACAAGGTTAGAACGTACACCACAAGACCTGATAAAAATAAGAATCAAACCCGTCTTCAAAAAATCATAACCACCAAAAAAACAAGTACACTCTCGGTCTCAGCTAAAATTTCTTATTTCCTATTTTCGTTCGGGATCCTATCACACCAGCATATATAAATGTTTGTGCAAAAATGTAATAGAAATTTTTGACTGGGACGAAGACAGTAGAAGGCTTAGCATTCTCAGACATTTTACTATATATTGACAGAGAATTTCTATCTTCTCAATTACATGGCACAATGGTTGCGGGCGCAAATGGCGACATGCAGTAATCAGTAAGGTACTCCCATCCAAAATTCAGAGTGTTCAGCAAGGCTTTATGACTCGAGAGAGGTCATTCTCTAAACTTGCATTTTGGACCATTTCTGTCTTTTCCTTTTCTGTGACTATAGTCTTATTTTTCCACAGTAATTTCAATTTACTTCAGATTAATTCTACGGATTTCAGTTCAATTCAAAAAAAAGAAGTAAGTTTAGTTAAGTGAAAATAAGTCCAGTTTAGCACATTTCAGTTGAACTAAACATGACAGGGGCATATGCACATGGGGGCCGGAGGGGGCTCCCGTCTCCATTAGGAAAAAAATTACTGGAGTAACTTTGAATTTTTTTTCTATCAGCCTCCTCTGATAGGTAAAAGAATTGGGAATTTTTTTCCCCTTATCAATTCCCACCATATGTATTTCCTGGCTCCGCCCCTGAAACACTAGATGTAAAAGTCTCATTTTTCTCTCTCTATATATAGTCACATACTCCTTACACTTGCTATTTAATCTACTGAGCTCTCATCTCTTAGAAAAAACCCCATATTCTCATAGATCAACCTCTCTCAATGTCATCAACTTCTGTCAATGGAAAAACAAGCACTGCATCAGAGCACCAAAAGCAGAAATCCATCAAGAGAGATCAGGAAAACCCCACTCCAAGGTGTATAAGCAGCTGCAAATTCAGAATGCCGAAAAGAAAAGAACTGTCTCCATTGAAATTCATCAAGAATTTTGGAGAGAAAATGGTGGTATTTCTGCAAATGATGTCCCCAAGAAGATGTTCTCCAAGAGTTACTTCCTCCTCGGAGAGGGCAAGTAAGCCCTGTGCTCAACCTCTTGATTCTCACAGAGCTGAAGCGATCGACGATTGCATCGAATTCATCAATTCTTCCTCCTCCTCACTGCCGAGATCAAATTCAGTTACCGCGAAATCGTGATCATGTGTTGTAGGTTAGAGATCCCTGAGTTTTGTGATCTGAATGCAGAATGGAAAATACTGTGCTTTTTTATTTATAAAAATAACAGACTAGACTGCTTTCTTTGAATGAAATACTACATTACATAAAAGTTGTGGTATGTATCCACTTTTTTTTAGTTTCACTTTTGATAGATGCATATAGCATCATTTTCTTCAAGAAACACTCTTGAAAAATCCCTTCAAGAAACATATAGCTGGTGTCTTTTTCCTACACGGCCATTCAAATTGCGGAGTGTACCTCTGTCGCTATCGATTCCTCGAAAGAATCAAAGGATCCCCATTATGGTTGTCTGGAAATCGGAGGCTTTCGATAGGTGTCTTGTCAGGAGCTCTGTCAGAAAAGACCTAAGGACTGCCTTGCAATGAATGAAGAAGATGGGGTTGTCGTCGGTGGGGTGAAGGGTCCATTTTTCTGATATCGGTCGTCCACCTAATGAACATTAACATCTGGAGCTGGTTTGGTGGTGACATTGGTTTCCTGTTTTAAGGTCAGCGCTGCTGTCCTAAAAATGGATTTGAGTTTTGTTTGTCTTTTGTTTGCTCATCTGTGGTTCAAATGGCCGCCAGATACTTTCATTTGGCTCCATCACTTCACAGATCCAATCCAACTTTCAACTCTTCCATTACATTTGCTTTTAGAGTTGGAAACGAGGTCGTAAGTGGACTAATGTCTTCTAAATTCACTCAAATTTACCTACACTGTCTACTATAATATCATACCATTTTGGATGGAAGGAATTTTTTAAATAGACATTACTGTTCCACATCCTATATTTTATTGCTATCGCCCTAATACTTCCTTATTGAATGTTACTAGACAAAAAGGAGAATATTTTTTTTTATGGAGCAAGTGAAAGTGGGAAATGAAACAAGACTAGCGGGATGGCACCGCGCAATGCGCGGTGTTTGTTACATACATTTTTGTAATACATTTTGTTGTATTTTTAAAAAATATTTTGCAATATTTATTGTTACGCTTACATTTTTATATATTTCCCTGATAACTCTTGATGTATTGTGTAATATTTTATGATACATATTTTTTATGTCAGTGTTTGAAATGTAGTTGTTCGAAAAATTTGATTACTTCTCACATGATTAATTCTAATTACAAGCATGCTATTAACAGTTCAAATGCCATGAAGTCACCTTCTAAGTATCATTTTATGTCGTGTAGAAAAATAAACA
>JAULKM010000007.1:17876706-17887075 GCA_032355605.1 Rubia tinctorum
AGAAATAAAAAAGAGGGCGAGACAAGCCCTTGGTGAAGATGTCTGCAATCTGTAGTGATGAAGGAACATGATGAGTGTACAATTTGCTGGAGGAGACAAACTCGCAAACAAAATGATAATCGATGTCAATATGCTTCACTCTCTTATGCGCAATCGGATCTGGGTCAGGAATATGGCACTATTATTGTCACACAAAAGTAGAGGTGGCAAGGATAAAGAAATGTGAAGATCCTTTAATAAGTTGCAAATCCAAGCAAGTTCAACAACAGTATTGACCATAGAACGATACTCGGACTCACAACTGCAGCGAGAGACAATAGGCTATTTTCAGCACTCTATGAGACAAGGTTGCCGCCGAGAAAAATATCATGGTCATAGGTAGAGCGATGAGTCTCTAGACATCAAGCCCAATCAGCATCAGAGTACCCAGTGACTCAAAGTAGGCCGACAGGGGGCCGGAAGAGCATGCAGTAATGAAAATACCACGTACTTAGCAAATAATATGAGTGACATATCACGCAAAGAGTGGAGAAACAGACCTACTGAGTTGACCGCATAGGAAATATTTGGACAAGTGATGGTCAGCTACTGTAGAGTGCCAATGAGAGAGCGATAAAGTTTAGGGTTGGAGAAGAGTTCATCATCAGAGTTGAGGAGCTGACTGACAGGGAGGAAAGGACTAGAACCAGGGGAACCATCGGTCATTCCAGCAGGCTCAAGAATTTCCATGGCATACTTAGCTTGACCTTGGCAAAGACTGAAGTCAGACCGAGATACCTCGGGGAAAAGAAAGTATTGAAGAGAGCCGAGATCCTTGATAGTGAATTCTTGATTGGTACAAGAGATGAACTGTTGAATAAGAGTGGGGTCATTGCCAGTGAGGATGATGTCGTCAACATAGACAAGGAGATAAATAATCCTGTGGCAGCAAATATAAGTGAAAATACAGGTGTCAGCATTGCTGCAAGAAAAACCAATGTCCTTCACATAGATACTGAAAATGATGGAACCAGGTTCTAGGGGCTTGCTTAAGCTCATATATGGACTTTCGCAGGCGACAAACATAGTCTGGATGAGTAGGATCTCAATACCCAGAAGGTTGTTCTATATAGACAGGGTCATCAAGAAGGTCATTGAGAAAGGCATTCTTGACATCCAACTGAAGAATGAGCCATCAATAGATGGTAGCAATAGCCAAGATGATACGAATAGTATATGCCTTGACCACGGGGCTGGAGGTGTGAGTGAAGTCAAAGCCTGGTAACTGGGAGTAACCCTGGGCCACAAGACTAGCTTTGAAGCGGTCGATGGATCCATCAGAACAATGCTTGATTGGATAGACCCATTTGGAGCCAACCATATTAACACGAACGAGACAAGGTACAAGATCCCAAGTGTGTTGCTGGCGAAAAACAGACATTTCGTCATCCATGGGCATGACCCACCTAGGGTCCTTAAGAGCAGAACTATATACACGGGGTTCAGATTCAATCATAAGTGTTGTAAGAGAACCAGTGAGCACATTATCCGGAAAGGACCGCCGCTTGACATGGCCGGTATGGGAGCGGGTTTCCATATAATGAGTGGGGCGAGAGGGTGAGGATGAAATCAAAGGTGGAGAGGATTTTGATGGTTGCGGGAATGGATAAGTATGTGGGTAGCATCTGGAGAAGTGGGATGAGTAGGATCAGGAGAAGCAGGTGGAGTCGAATCTAGAGAAGATGAGGATAATCTGGTGAGGGGCATCTACGACAAGTGGTATGATCAGTAGAGGGCGTGGGAATTAGGGGTTTTACAAGAGCATCAAAGTCTAAAAATACGTAGACATCCAACAGAGAGATATATAGGGGTCCCACGGGAATAAGAGAAAAAGTGCTCATCAAACCGAGCATGACATGTGATGTAAATCTCCCTAGTAGAAGTATTTAGACATCGACCCTTGTATTGGGAGTTGTAGCCCAGAAAGATACAAGAAGAGCTATGGGGGGCCAATTTGTGCTTCGAGAATGGCCGGAAGAATGGATAAACCTGACACCCAAACGGATGGAAATTAGAGTAGTCCAGATGTCACCTAAAAACAAGAGAGAATGGGGAATGTCCATCGAGCACGGGAGTGGGAAGACGGTTAATGGTGTAGACCACTGTAGAGAATGCATCGTTCCAATAAGACAGAAGAATGTGAGAGTGAAATAACATGGATAGGGTCATCTTAACGATGTGCCGATACTTCCACTTAGCCCAACCATTTTTTTCCGGGGGTGGATGGACTTGAGATCTGCCAGTGAATGCCATGAACAGAAAAATGAGACCGAAGTCGTGAGTTAGTGAACTCGGTGCCGTCATCACTCTGAAAAACTTTAATAGAGAAAGAAAATTAATTTTCCACGAGCTTCTGAAATGCAAAGAACGCATAAAAAATATGACTTACACCGTACATGGTAGTACCAGATGAAACGAGAAAAATCATCAATAAACACAACATATTAAGAAAAGCCAAATTCAGCAGTAACTGGTGTCGGTCCCCACAAATCAAAGTGATAATAAAGAATCTGCTTATTTATGATTGTGCGCAAAATAAATGCGCTTACTTTTATCCTTTTCACAAGAATCACATAATGCAGGTTTTGGTAGTAAAGAAGTGATAGAAAGTAAACCCTGTTTGTTCAAAAGTGAAATAATAGAATGAGAATTATGGCCCAATCAAGCATGCCAGAGCTTGAAAGAAGCCCGATTCTTGCACGACTGAATGTAGGTAACAAGATAATCACCTTCTCTATTAAGAACATAAAGCCCATTCTTACATCGACCGTGGTCCATGACCTCCCTTGTGGACAGATTCTAAATCACAAAAGTTTTGTCATCAAAGAAAATGTAGCATTTTATTCCTTTGATAGTTTACTAATGGAAAGGAGATTTTTTTTATAGATGGGACCACCAAAATATCAGAAAATGATAAAGATTTATTAAAGCTGAAAGACGCAGTATGAGTTATAGACAAAGAATCACCTTTTCCAACAGTAACAAAAAATTTATGATAATAAGGCGCAACTTTTTCTAGCCCAGAAGTAGATGCGGTGAGATGACTGGTGGCTCCGAAATTAAGATACCAATTCGAGGAAGGGGAACGCGGCTCCTCAAGGGACATGATTGTGTGGAAAGCATCAGTCAAATGAGCAGAGTTAACGGAGCGAGCCACATATGAAAGCTCGTGACAATTTGCAGTAGTATGTCAAAACCTTTTGCGCCATTGACATTATGGGTTCTAACGCCGACCACGACCAGCAAAAGATGGACCTATATAACCAGACCACTCAGGGAGAGAGTTACCGGAGCTCCGTCCGCCGGTACCGCTGCACATGGCTGACCACGCTCCACGAGCCAGCGTGTGGGACCATCACTTGAAGACTTTGACATGGCCTGGTGATTTCTACACAACATACACAGCGGAGGGAGTATCTGCAAGAGATGACAAACCAGAGAGCGTTTGTTGCAGAAGTTCATGACTTTTGGCGCTAGCGACTATCTTCAAATACGAGGGCAGAGAATTTTGGGCAAGTTGGACACGGGAGAACTGCATATACTTGGGATCGAGAGTATGGAGAGTATGTAGGAACCACAAAACACAATCTTTGTTGGAGATGGAGGAGTCGAATCCAGCTAGTTGGTCGAGAAGGTCCTTAAACTTATGGGGTAGATCTGTAACTAAGTCGAACCCACGCTGAAGAGAAGAAAGTTGGTCGCAGAGTTGCAGCTCGTTACTGAGCTAAGAGTGCTGAAAAATGAAGCAGAGACAATCCTAACTTCCTTTGACGTCGAACACCCAATATTATCACGCATGATATTGTTAGAGAGTCGAACGAAGGAAGCTCTGAAGCCTCTTGTCTTGAATGACCCAAGCAGCATCAGCGGAGTCCGACGAAGATGAGTCTGCGGAGGTGGAGGAAGAGTCTCCAGAAGAGGATACCGACGAACGAGATGGACGGGAGACAGATCCATCAAGATATCCAAAAATTCCTTCAGATTCAAGAACGGTTTGAACCTGCATTTTCCACAACAGAAAATTGGTAGAGGAAAGCTCAAACGGAAGAAGGTGAATAAAGCTAGAGAGAGGAAGGGGATTTTCTAGGACCATGGATGCTGAACGGAGAAGAAGGGGAGTGAAAAAAGAAAGCTTGAATTGTATTTAAGAGGGGAATAAATTTTGGATTTAAGAGAATTATGAAGAAGGGAATAAAGTTGGGCCCTGTCCATTTCAACTTATTTCAGCTCCAATGATGTCAGCTCTTCTTCTCAACTCTTTTCATCTCCTCTCAACTCCTCTCAGATCTTCTCAACTCAACTATTTTCAGCTCCAATCAACTCAACTCTAATAATTTAAGATCGTCTACTTTGAACTCCATTCAAATATTTTTAAATTTAGAAAATTCTTTCATCTATTTTGAATATGAAACTTACAGTAAGTGTTGTTTATATCTGAATGTATGAATTATTATAATTATTGTGATTATGAAAAACATACATAGTATCATAGATGTTTAATTTAACATATAATTAACATAATATATTATTAATTATTAACATATTGTAAAATACTATAAATTTTAAAATCTTAATTTTAAAATCATTTAATTATTTCACTTGGGTGTTAAAATATAAATTATGAATTTTACTAATATTGAATACCATAAAAATTACAAGGTAAATATTAGGGAACAAACAGATAATTATCACTTTCAGATAAATTCTATCTAAATTACTAATTAGTGTTTTAAATTATGGAAGTATACAGTACCAAATTTCACTTCGGTTCATTGATTGTAAATTTTCTTAAAATGATCCAGGGCTATTACTCAATATGTAGTTTAAATCAGCTCAACACATATAAATAGCATGAAATATACCCATTCCGTCCCAATAGCAATGATCTATTTGCTTTTTCACGGTGTTCAATGATCATGTTTGACCATTAATATCTCTAGCTACATATACCAATTTTGCATAAAAAATTGATATTTAGAAAATATATGTTAAGATGTATTCAATAATATCTCACATGATACATTTATTATATATATGTATATATTAAATTATATTTATGATTAAAGTTTATCAAATGTGACTTTGAAAAAATAAATATGTCATTACTGGTGGGACAGAGGGAGTATAACTCAAATGAACATTAATATTTGCTAAATTACACATGTTATTTCAAAGTAACGCTGAAGAATAATTGAAAACATTTTCATCAAGAGCCAATCACATTTCTTCATCGGCACTCTGTGTTTCATCATTGCCTCTAATAGATTTCCAAATTTGCAAAGTTATATTATTACGCACTTCTCGCCTAACCCGTTTATGATCTTCAACAAATATGTGTAAATGTGCAACTCTTTGGCCAATCTCATAATTTACTATTAATTAATAGTTATTATTTATCAACATGTAATATAATTTAACAGATATCTTCTTTAACTATTTTTTGTTCAATTACGTTTTATTCAGTTCAGTTTAGTTTGATTCAGTTCAGTTAAATTTAATTAAGTTCGCTTCAGTTTAATTCAGCCCCGTTCTATTGGCCTAAGTCCACTTCAGTTTAGTTTAGTGTGATTCATTTCACTTTAGTTTTATTCAGTTGGGTTCATTTTGATGCAGTTCGGTTCATTTTTGTTCAATTTGATTCAGTTCAGTTTAGTTCGATTTTTTCATTTCATTTTAGTTTGATTCAGTCAATTTGATTCATTTCAGTTCAGTTTGACTCAATTAAGTTCAATTCAGCTCTTCTCAATTCTTTTCAGCTCCAATAAATTCAGTTCAACTCAACTCAACTCTGATTCAGCTGAACTGGACAGAGCCTAAGTGGAGGTGACCCAAGACCTTATATATAAGTCATTATCTTTGTAATAAACCGATGTGGGATATACGACCCATATCGGGCCAAATTAAAGGGGATTCACACATCGGCCCAATAAACCCAACTCGGGCACATGTCTTAAATAGTTGGCTTTGATACCATGTTAAATTTCAAGGTATTTTGAGCTTCCATTTTTAAACCAATTGATACTAAATAGAGGTGAATCAATACCTTATATGTAAGTCATTATGTTTATAAGAAAGCGATATGAGATATATCTTTCAAGTCTCTTGATTTCACAAATGGATCAATTTGATTTTGAAAATCCTTTGGAGTATTTCGCTTTTTGTCAACTTGGCAGTCACCCCATCTACCCGGTTCGAGAAGGAAAAAATGATTCAAGAGTCAAAATTCAACATAAATACTCTAAATTTTGAAATATAGAGGACAGTTTTCTCTTGACAAAAATGATTCAAGACTCAAATTTATGTTCATAAGTTTTTGATGTGATATTTGGTTGACGCACTAACAAACTTCTCCTTTGATCAAGGACGATTTTTTTTATAAAAAAAATAAAGTCTTTGAAATCTTTTAAACCATCATGTACTACCGTTACATATAATTTTAAATTGCAAAATTCACAATAATTGACAACGTTAACGTTAGTAAGACTTTCGACACAAGGCATCAAACCAAAGATCTTAACAAATGAGAAAACTTTCCCATCAATCACGCACAAGCTTATTAGTATGAAATAGGTGTGAAACATGACTGTAATAACAGTTGTTGAGAATAAAAGTCGATATCATTTCAAATTAGTATCATTTCAGAATGACACTTGTCATGTCTAATCGCTTGATATTATAATTTTCAAAAAATTATTATCAATGTCCCCTAATAAAATGAATGTAAGCAGTATTTTGGAATGATTGATTTTTTCAAAAGAGATGAATATATCTATCTTTTAAAAATGTGCATTTCTTCTTCTTGGACAGACGATCTGATCCGGTAAATACAACCAGATTACAAAGGGGCCATATTGTATTTAAAATAATAATAACAGAGCAGATTCAATAATTGACATTTTGGAATGGAGGGAAAACTGGAAAAAAAAAGAAAAAAAGAAAAAAAAAGGCCATTTTATATATAAGCAGAACCAGAAAAACTTGCGGGCAAGCTGCAGAGAAGACGATCATGAAGTTGGCTTCTTCCACCCACCATTAACCTTTAGCTTTATTCTTCCATTCCACGCCCCCACCATTCCTTTTATTTACACTATTCCCCAGATCCTCCAAAATCTCTTCATCAACTTCACAGTATATATATATGGCCACAACCTCGTCACCTGGTCGGAAACAACCGCCGCCGCCGCCGACATCCGCCAGGCAATACTAGAGAAAATGGCCAGCGTACGCTCATTCCTCTCAGCCTTCCTCTTTCTTCTGCTTCATCTCGGCTGCTTCGTCTTCACGTCTTCTTCATCCAAGAAGCGGAAGCTCCCGCCGGCGGATGCTGATCAGTCTCCGGCGCCGGCCTCCCGTCTCAGAATCACGCCTTCTAAGGCCCTATCGTCTTCCTGGTCTTTCATCAAACGCGTCTTCAATAAGAAAACCACGCCTTTGCCCCCGTCATCGACTCCTCATGTTAGTACTCTATCGCCTTCTTCGTCTGTGAGATCATTAGCCCATCCGGTTGTGAACTCGCCCGACCCGCTTCTCCGGGTCGGGCCCGTACCCGAATCGGACATCTCCTCCGGCCACCACTTCTTCCCGCTCCGGAACGACATCTACCCCTGCCCCGCCTGCGGCGAGATATTCCACTCCCCGAACTCGCTCGAGAACCACCGGTGGTCAAAGCACGCGGTGTCGGAGCTCGTCGACGGCGACACCGGGAAGAACATCGTCGGAATCATATTCAAGTCGGGTTGGCCCGGGTCCGGGAGGGCTCCGGAGGTGCACCGGGTCCTGAAGATCCACTCCAGCCCGAAGGTACTCGCGCGGTTCGAGGAGTACCGGGAGAGCGTGATGTCACGCGCCTCCCGCCACGGAGGATCCCGGCGGTGCGCGGCGGACGGGAACGAGCTGCTGAGGTTCCACTGCACGACGTTCGTGTGCGACCTGGGGAAGAACGGGGGGTCCACTCTCTGCGGGCAGGAATACTGTAGCTGCTGTGGGATCATCCGCACCGGATTCTCCCCCAAGATGGACGGGATCGCGACCCAGTCCACCAGCTGGCGGGCCCACCTCTCTGTTCCGGAGGACATCGAGGAGGAGTTCGGGTTCATGCACGTGAAACGCGCCACACTCGTCTGCCGGGTCATCGCGGGTCGGGTCGGATCAGACGACCACGACGAGGTTCGGGTCGTGGAGAAAACCGACCCGGGGTTTGACTCGGTCGTGGGCAGGAGGGGTGGGGTCCACGCCAGGTTGGACCAAGAGGATGAGCTGGTGGTTTTTAATCCCAGGGCTGTGCTTCCGTGTTTTGCTATTGTGTATACTGTGTAATGTAATTTGTGATGATCTTTTACGAATTCACTAAACCCTGTGAATGTGAGAGGTGAAGTTTTTGAGTGTTTTTATTACACATTATCAGCTTAAGAGCAAGCTTGTCCAACTTCTTTGTTGATAATGATGGTGTTGATTTTGGTTCGAAACTCCTGCTCCCCTTTTCACACGCTAATTATGATATGCAATAAGTAATTTTTGTGTCATTTTCCACGTGACACTAGCATGTTACAAGTAGATTACGCGTCACTAATGTGCTATAAGTAGATCAACGCACTTATATTCGAATCGATAATGGTACGTGGTAGAATGTGTGGTATTTTGGGATAGCAATATTATCGGATTGTGTGAATTCACAACATATGATAATTCGATTTTGTAAGCAGTGAGCCAAACTTCTTGTATAATGAAAAATTGAAAAGATAAATCATTCTTGTTGTCGTTTATTGATTAATGACTGGTAATAAAGTACACAGTTATAACCGTTATTGTTTGAGAATGTTTTTACATGGTTAGATACTTGGTAAAAGAATGTTGCAATGCTTCTGTAAACTTGTTAGTTACTACTAAGCACTTGCTAATCATGGTGTCTAGTGGTCATTAATGAAGTGGGGTTGAGTGACACGCCAATTAAGATGGACCTGGGCCTTTTGGGGATGGAATCGTGCTTTATGACTACTTTGCCGCAAAAGTTGGAGGGATGATTATTCCAACTGAAAAAAATTAGCTCATTCATATTACATCACCATTTGGCTTTCGGTATTTTGGCAAAAGTAGTTTGTTAAGGCCATGGGCAGTGGGAGAGACCGCTAGCCATTTAGCTAGGTTTCCCAATTAGTGGAATGTGAAAAGCCATTTAGTGGAATGTGAAAAGCCATTTAGCTAGGTTTCCCAATTTCCATTCTTTTGGCCCAAGGGAATAGTATTTGTTTGCCAAATAGCTTCTGTAAAGTGTCAAAGGCTGGTCTTGTTTTAGTGGACGGAAAAGGAGATGAACATTGCATAACCTCAAGTTATGTGCTTTGATTTGCTGAGGTGATCGGTAGCGGATCTAGAATTATAACATAGAAAGATGCACTTTATTGTTATTTAAAGATTGAAAATTGCACTTTATTAATGTATTAAAACATGTACATGTGATAGATTTAGTTTAATTTAAAGATTTTCTTTTCCAAAACTAGAGACACTAGTAATTAATTAGTATAAAGAATAGTGATGGCATTTTTAAGGGGTAACACCTCCCAACTCGAAACCCTTTGTGTATCCACCTCTCGTATCGGATAATCTCATGTTCAACCGATGCTTTATAACTTCTATATGTTCATTAATTGGTTTAAACTCATGTGGAAGTCTGATACTACGAATTTAAGTGAAATTAAAGTATATGCTATAATTTTTATTTCGAGGTTAAGTGAGTAATGATAACATGTTATGCTCATCCATAAAATTTACCATATAATTTGTGGATTGCTATATCACGCTCTATATTTTACTTAATCGTCCTGTATTGGGTACCAAATAAATACCATTATGTATTCTGTTTTTTTAAATCAAAAATGAAATTGAATAGTTATTAATTATTAATTGTAATTAATGTTAACCAATCACAAATAAAAATTATGTTTATTGATAATGTTTAAGAAGGTGGTGGCGGAAGTTGACCGGGCGGCGGGTGGTGTTGGTGTCCGGCGTCGGAGGTGGCGGGCTGCGCCAGAAGTCTCGGGAGGTGACGGAAGTCTGGGCGGTGATGGGAGGTGGCGGGCGTTGGCGGTGGCCTTCGGTCGGTGGACGGCGGTGGCTTTCGGCCGGTGGTGGCGATGGCCGGCGGGGATTGTAGTGGTGGTTGGTGGTGGCCACAGGAGGAAGGTGACAGGCGGTGGCTGGCGGCGGTTGTGGGGTTCTCTTCTCCCGATTCTCATTCTCCGGTTCTCCATACACTTC
The DNA here is from genome assembly GCA_032355605.1 of Rubia tinctorum. NCBI lineage: Eukaryota > Viridiplantae > Streptophyta > Magnoliopsida > Gentianales > Rubiaceae > Rubia > Rubia tinctorum. The sequence goes on from JAULKM010000007.1 coordinate 17,887,003, forward strand.
ACCCTTTAAGTTCTCCTTCTCCGGTTCTCCTTCCCCAGTTCTCCTTTCCCTTCCCTATTCCGGTTCTCATTCC
>JAULKM010000007.1:17910216-17931909 GCA_032355605.1 Rubia tinctorum
AGTTATTGATGGTCAAACATGGTCTGAGAAAGTTGACCAAAAAACAGGCCAATAATCCTGGGACGGAGGTAGTATATGGTAGTCACAAGCCTAAACCAAAAAAACAAGAAGTTTATCAAGAAACAACAATAATAATTACTTCACAGCTCTCACTAGGCAGTACACAGTTCCAAATAGTTAGAAAACACAGGTAAAATAATTGATTATCCAGCACAATGAAGAGAGTATCCCCTTACACAATCTTAACAATTAACAACCATTAAAAGCCACATTTAAAAGGTCTAAGCTCATGCCCAATCTTTCTCCAACTGATGTTTTTTAGCTCCTGAAACCATTCAAGTACATCTCAACAATAGTTAAACATCCACACCACGCACCAGTCACCATCTTTGAGAATAAAAAACATGCGCAATAGCAAGGTTATTACCAAGATCAGGTTCATTGTTGCTGAATAGTTGCATAACCTCGTCTGCAAAATGAGCCTGCCATTTAGGATACTTGCCAACATAATCATTGTCCAAACAAGTAGAACGGATGTTGATTCCTGTCCAGCGACGTGGAACAACTTGCACTCTCTACAATTACTTCATCGATAGTCATCCCGGAATCCTTGTTTCCTCCCCTGATAATTTCTTGAGAATTACATTGGATTAATCTCCCCAACAAGTCATCACCACTGTGGTCTCACCGGCATTAGGTCTCCATTCACCAATCCTTCTCAAGCTCAAAATCTCTGGCGTGATAGCTGCAAAAGAAATGCAACGTTCCTTATCAAAATCAAGAAACACCATGAAATACTGACAACTTTAAACCAAGATTTTGAACTTACAAATAGGAGCTAATTGAGGTCCCAGAAAATAGAGAAGCAGCAGAAAACAAACTGAAGACGAGGAAAAAAGATGAGCTACTAACTCCAAGTCAAATTAACCCACATTGTTTTCCAATGCTTTCATTCCAGGCCTCAAAAATATTGACTCCATGGCTCTTATTTGGTGTGCAGAAAAAGGCGGTGTCCTTTCCTTCACCAAGCTGATTATAAATCTCGCCTTGTCAATTTTTGTACTCTCCCTCAAACCTTCAAGTAGATTATGGATAGTATCAACATTTGGAAACCAATTTCTTCTCATACTACTTTCATCCATTGTATATGCCAGATCATAATCACGGGCTCTGCAGAGATAATGAATCATGGTTTGGTAAATTTTGCAATTAGGTTCAATACCTCTGTGTGATAACCCGAAAAAAATCCTCTTTGCCATATCAAGAAATCCCGCACAGAAAAAACCTTTAATCAACAAATTATAGGTAACGCCATCTGGAATTATGCCAAAGCGACACACCCATTTTTCAGCATCCCAGGCCCGACCCCTACCCACCAAGAACTGTAGTCTGGCATTGAACGTAGCAACATTAGGTTAGGCAAGCAACCATTGAACACCATAAGATTCGACATCCCATTACCAATATATGACTGGTTCTCCTTACAGAAGTCTGATACAAGGAAACAACAATTATTCTCAAATTACACAAACCCATTCTTAGGAAACAACAATTATTTGCATCCGCATATCCCAAAAACATTAATAGAAATTATTAGAGAACATCTAGACACAATATTCACAAACAACAATTATTTGCATCCGCACATCCCTAAAACATTAATAGAAATACATTCGTAGATTAACATTATCTGGTTAAATGGGCAGTCAACAAGATTTCGGCTATTGATAACGATTTCAGGCAAACGGATGGCCACGGTTACCTGCTCCGGCGAGGGAATAACAAACGACCCCTACCGCTTCGCCATTTCGCCTCGCCTTACAAGTAATGCAGACACTTACCTTTTTCGGCGAAGAGATCGGAACGGAACCCAGGGGAATAAGTTCGCCAACTGCTGAAATGGTATGGGTTTCAAAAGACATGATATGGGAAGATGAGATGGATATGGAAAACAGGGAAAAGTTTTACAAAAATCGAGGACAGACAACAAGCTCCTGGTTCCAAGTTTCAAATAAACGAAACAGCCTTCTGGGAATTGAAGTCAAGCGAGCGAGAGTCCAAATGGGGGAGGGGTCGATAAATAATTCTCCTTACTAAAATATCACTAGTACTACTCCCTCCTCCGATTTTTTAACATTGACACACTTTTTCTTTTTGGGATGGTTTTTTAACATTGGCACAATTCCTTTTTTTGGAAAATTCTAGGTTGTTTTCATTCACTCAATTTAATTTTTACAAATGAATTCTCAACCACTAATTCTACCTTCTTAAATCCTTGTGCAAAAGCAAGTGTGTCAATGTTAAAGAACCGGAGGGGATATTTTGTATGGAGTGTATAGAACCTAATGATCGTTGACTGACTGGGTTGACTATATTAAAACGGTCTATTCTTGGTCAAGGTACCAAAATAAAGAAAGAACACATCTCGAACTTTGGCAATGCTATTTGAACATTAATATCTTTTAGGGCATATGATTTCACTGGTCTCAAGTATTGACATGGTTAACCTTTGAATTTCCATTTTATTTATGAATACTCTTGACCACTGAACTAACAAAAGTGTTAAGTCATGTCATTTCTATTTAGTCAAATTGTAATTAAGTTCAGCTTTTGTTGACATTTTGAGAGACAAAAATGTATTTTCCCATTCAACCTCATAATTATTTTTTGTAATTCAAAAGAAAATATTCTCGAACTGTGCGAGATCCGAGTCAAGATGGCTTCTCAAGCCGTTTAGATGTCATCGATGACGAGATTCAAGTTCAGATTTATCATGCGCCGCACACATGACTCGAGAAGACAATCTTATAATTTTAAAGAATTTTGGGTTGCATAGGAAAAGATATTTTTGCCTCTCAAAATGTCAAAAAAAGTTAAAGTTAACGGTTTGACTAGACAGAGGTAGCACAACTTAACATTTATGTTAATTCCGGGGTCAAGAGTGCTCAAAAAATAAATGAAGTACTAAAGGTAAACGTTGATACTAGTTTAGGAGTCACATAAATCGTTTACTCTATTATTTAGGTAACAAATTGCTTTTTATGTCTAGTTTTATGAATGAACTAGACCAGTTTTTTCTCAAATTAATTAGTTAGAAATCCTTAATTAGACTATATACTACTTACATAATACAATGGCAAGGGTGTATGTTTGTGCAACATGGATGCCCATGGCGTCCAAGGTTGCGAAAATTAATAATATCTGTTTTGAACTTGTTAAACCATTTGAAAAATAATTATTAAGATCGTGGGTGTCAAAATCTAAGAGTTATCAAAAGATCATAGATTATCAGATAATATCTCATTTTTGTTGATTAATAATCATCCGATCACAATTATTATTATTATTATTTATAGATCTATTTAAATATGCGGTTGAAATTTGAAAGTTAATAGTGTCAAATAGAAAACGTGCAATCTAATTTGGGACAGATGGAATATTGAATTTGATAGCTATTTCGATTGTTTATCATTTATGTATCAATTTTATGATGAGACAGGATTACGACTGGACATCATTATGTTATTTGAGCGGCAATTAAAAATAATTTGTAAAAATTATTGTGATAGGTTAATACTTAATAGATTATATTAGAACAAGGATTCGTTCCTCTCGTCTTGTGCTTACACCGTTGTTGCACAAACGGCGATGTTTCTGCAGCAACAATATTCTTCGATTCTAAAAAAAATTGTTTTCTCTATTAATTTCTTACTTTAGTAAGTTACAGGCTATTTAAGCTCCACCATCGAAGCTTTAAGTTTTTCCTAATTATGCTTTAATGGAGGTAATATGCACGAATGATGGGAATTAGTTTGCACTTTTTATGCAAAAAATAATCCCATTTCCGAGGTTAAGAAACTGAAAGAGTTTCATGTTTCATCAAAATTTGTTTCAACTGTTTCTTTAATTCTTTCTCGTTTGTAATAATCATTAGTCATAATGTTAATTTTGTCGACAAGTATCAACCTAAATTTGTGCACATAGATGTAAAATACTTGCACTAATATTTTTTAGTGAGACCAAGAAATTAATTTAGTATATAATTTGAAATGTTGTGGCTAATTATCAGTATGCATTTTTCTCACATTTAAAAATGAAATCCCTGATATATATATATATATATATATATATATATATATATGACGCACATTTTCCTGAACGAATTCTTGTAAATAGTATTTTTTATATATAAAAAAAATATGTTTAAAGTTTATTCATGTTAATAGTCAAGATTTGTTTTTATAGCCAATAAACTAAAAGGCCCCAATCAATTAGAATTGTGCCACTTCGAGAAGTGTCATGACTAATGGATACCCACAATTAAAGTAAATTAGTGCAAAAAATGGACAATTAAGGAGGGTAATTGCAAGTTTTAAGTTCTTCATAGACATGCAGAACGTGAATTTGGGTTATTAATTAGCACTCCCTCTCTATCCATTTTCTCTTCTTTTTTTTTGTCCAAAAAGAGTTTTTATTTTAATTTTCCTACGTTGATCATATATCCTTAACATTTAATTAGTAACATTTTAGCATCAACATATAAAAATTGGGTGAAAATAGTGACAAAAGATTTGTAAACAATGTGATATCTTTTGCCACGAATTAAAAAATTGTTACAAGCTACATTCAACCATTCAAGAACAAAAAGAAGCCTTTTGAAAGAGTATAAAAAACACAAAGGAGAAGAAAACAACTGATCAATCAATTAAGAGCACAAAAAGGTGACATGCATCTTTACCGTCCACCCAAAAAAATGGATTCTTCCTTTTTATAAATGTGGCAAGATGTTGGAAAACACTTTCTTTACATATGCATAAGGAAAGATATGGTTAAATTTAAATTATTGAAAGGTAATATATTTTAGTTGCAATATTAAAAATTCATTATGTAACGTGCCGTAGTTATAAATTTATGACCTGATTATTGCAACTCAAAATTTTTATCTTGAATTTTTCTACTAACAGTTTAAACTTTGATTTTTCCATAACTAATGGAAAGATCGTCTTTCAAGAGTCGGAATCTTTATAAATTATTATTATAGCACGCATCATAAAAACCGAAAACTAGCACCTGGTTTGCAGAAATCTGACACGATCCAGTAAAAAACAACTAAAAAACCCTAAAAATTCATTCATTCAATCATCAAGTTGCTATCCAACTCAATTCATGATACAACACCAAAATAAACAAAGCAATGATAATTAAAATCCAAAAAAGTCAGGCCGAAAACCCAAAATCCAAACTGAAGCTAAGAACTGAAACTCGGAAATTAAGACAACCAACTGAAGATCAAACTAATGTTGATTCAGAAAAATAAACCTAGAAACTACAAATTTCGCGCGAAAGCGAAATCAGAACCCGAATCCGGGCCCATAGTTCTTCGAGAGCGGCTTGATCTCTGCAGCAGGAGCTGGATTCTGAGCCCTAAAGAGGTTTGCCATGAAGCTTACTTCATCCTCATTGGAGTTGTTCTGGGCTAATAAGGTTGGGGAATCTTCATCCGAAGTCTCGGAGTACATGAGGTTGACCGGCTCGCCGGAGATATTGGTGGAGCTGCTGGGAGGAGTGGCGGCAGCAGCAGCATTCTTGCTCTTAATGTCATTTATGTAATTTTGGAGCGCGGTGGCCGGAGGTGGAGTAAAGGTGGTGTTCCCGTTTCGCCCCTCGTCTTTTTTCGCCCTCCTCCTGGAATTCTGCCTCCTTTTGGTGGCATTCCAGTGATTTTTGATGGAATTCTCGGTTCGGCCTGGAATTTTCTTGGCGATTTCTGCCCATCGGTTGCCTATCTCTTTGTGAGCGGCAACTAGCATCCGCTCTTCATCTTCAGTCCAGCTGTCCTTCTGAAATAAAAAAATATAGCGGTTTGATTTGTTTTGAAGTGAGCTTATATATATATATAATTATAATGAATGAATTAAAAGTGTAGAAAATTCAGGAGGAAAAAAACATAATTAGAGGCTTTAATTTGACCCGGAATTATTTCCTTTCTTAAGAAGCCATACAACCTTTTGTCGGTTGTATCACGAGAAAAATGTATTTACAGGCATATGATGACGAATGTGAGCAATTTTATTTTTATTTTCATTCTTTGAAAACGTGTTATTGAAAATACGGATTTAGAAATTTAGAAAACCCTACCATTTGAGGAGAATAGAAATTGAACAGATATACATGAGAGAAAGTAAAAGATTAAATTTAAAACAATTGGAAAAAAAATTGAGCATTTTCAGTCGATCTCCAACACATCAATCACCCAAAAAAATGTCCAAAAATAAAATCAGTCCGATCAAAGATTCATTTGCTCTAAATCAGATGGAATTTTGTTTTTCCAAAAGTAACAAAATTTAAAGGGTGACATTTCTGATTGGGATTTCCTTGTTCCCGTAAGAAATCAAATTTTATTTTGGAAGGGGATCTAGCTTTCTTAGATTCAGATTTCCAAAATTCATCTTAACCGTCAAATCATGTTACAAAAAACCAACATCATATGATTGGAATCAACCGAATTTCAGAAATCAAGAAAAAAAATGGTGTATTAATTTTTACCTTAATATTTGGCCTCAGATGATTATGCCACCGTTCCCGACACTGTTTTCCGGCCCTTCCGACCATGTTCTCGGCGATCTGAGACCATTTCCGAACCCCGAAATGGTTCACTAGCTGCTTCAGTTTGCTGCAAATCAATCAAACAGACAAACTAAAACAGTTAAAAACAAAAAGGCAAATTAAAAAAAAACTTGCATGAAAAAAAAAACTTTCCCAACTCATGAAATCAAGCCCTTACTTATCCTCATCTTCAGACCACTGGCCTTTAATCAGATTCTGGGAAGAAGATGAACCTCTTTCCTTCTTTCTCCCGAATCTCCGCAGCGGCTGATGGTAATCCCCATCATCCGTTGGAGAAGGTGCAACAAGTTTATTCGAATCCACCATCGCGAAATCCCAGGTCTGATTCGGCTCCATAGCGAAGATCCCACCGCCAAACCCCGGGTTAAGTTGGTTCCGAGGCGGTGGAAGTGGTGGTGCAAAAGTCATCCACGGATACACCACCCCGCCACCGCCAACAGAACCACCACCAGAACCACCACCGGCTGCATGGCCGGTGAGTGCGGGCGCGTAAAAATCAGCAGTGGCACGATTTCCGGGGAGATCAACGCCGGGTTTTTTCTCGAAACTGGTGAGAATTGTTGGTGGATCAGAGAAGAGGGAGTGAGACCAAAGGAACTTGTCTATTGCGGATATAGGCATTGAATTGGGCTGCCTTTGGAAATTCCCAGTTCCCCAACCTTCCATGAATGAGGAGAAGAAGGGAAGAAATCAAGGAGAAAGAAATGCAGGCCTTAATTTTGAGAGAGAAAAGGGAGAGACTTGTGTGCTTTCTGAGTTTGGAATGAGAGAGAAATAAGCATATAAGAACTCAACACTGAGAATTAATGGAAATTTTGGGGCTGATTTATCAATCTTTTAAACCCAAAATATGTTGCATTTGTTTCTAACCGTTGATGAGAAAAAATGATCCAGCGGATGAGGTTTAGTTTCCACTGTAACTCCTGGACTTCCCTTTAAGACAAGCTTTGCACTATTGGTGAGCTTAAAAAATGGGGGAAATTTTATTTAAACCATTTTTTTACAAGACTTACTTTAAGTTAGTGAATAATTTGGCATTTTAATTTTTTAAAATTAAATTACGCAGCATTACGTGTAATTTTTAACTACTTTTATTTTTTTACTAAAATAATCTTTCGAAATAAATGTCGACAGAGGACTAATTACATCAGCTATGAAGCCAAAAGTGGTATAGGATTTTTTTAAATGATTAATTTTTATTTTTTATTACCTTTTATTCCATTGTTCAATGTATCAAAAGAAATTATTGTCTTACATGTATATACCTAATGTCAAGTGAGAAAAGATTGTGTGCCAAATTATTTTTCTTGCTATTGGAGCTTGAAATTGATTTACAGAAAGTTTTTTTTGTAAATATATATGTATATATATATATAATTATTGTTATTATGTTCATGCATTAAAAAATCATGGTCTAGTTAATTAGTGTGCTACAACCAATTGAATTGATAGTGTAATTTCCAAATTACCAAACATTTACTACACATGAGTCATCCAAGAGAAATTAAGTTTTCCTTAATGTTTTCCTTAATTTACTCCTCTACTTAATTTTTTAATAATTAACATTTTTCATAAATTAACAGGCATCTTAATAGTAGTTTTTGTTTTTTTTGTGAGTGATACAAGGTTGCTTCCTAATTTGCTTTATGCTGCATAATCTTTCTAAATTATTTTTTACTACTTTGGCCTATTGCGGAGTTGAATGTTGACCAGATGAGGTAAAAGGTCTGATTTTGTAGTATGTGTTTTTGAAACTACCTTATTGGTGAAATAAAAATAATTTTCTACACTTATATATGTCATTGTAATTATGGTACATTGTTGTGGGAACTAAAAATATTAACTTTGCACCATTAGCAACAATTCCACATTGTGATTAAACATAACATTGACATTGATTCATGTGATGTTTAGGGTTTAGGGTGTAGCAAAACCTAAGACAAAACTTGAGTTGAAAATAATGAAAGCATGGATCATTATGCTTTAACATACTTGAAATGGTTATTGTGTAAAAAAATGAAAAGAAGAAGATGTAGTGCTCTTGTTATGGTGGTCGATTCATTAAAATATTTCACAACAATTAGAATACTACCAACTTATAAAAAATCTTGTCAGATGAAATTAAAAAATAGAGTTGATTCCTTAAAAATATTTTGAGATTGAATCAAAATTTTAACAGAATCAAAAGTAGATTGAAATTATAAAGAATCAATTAGATGTTATTAGTAATTGAAATTTTAATCATAAGAACTAATAAAAAATTTGTATTATGATTCTTTGTCGTTTATGGTCTGGGGTTTCAACGCGACAATAATATATTTATGATTAGCGTTGACGAGTAATATTTCAAATGGAAATTAATTATTAATTTTTTTCGAATATATAATATTGTATTCATTAATTTTCAATCCGAACTAATTAGTTTTATTCTAAAAATATACGAATAGCTCGATAATTTGGTTTGCATGAAATTTTGTAGTCATGCGCCCATAAAAAGTTGATATTGTTGAATAACATATTTTCTGATGATGTGGACTGACGGAAGCAGTTTAGACGGGCCTACTTGTTGACATGTGCTACGCTCGAATTGACTTTGTGTGATAAGTTAACTTTCGACGGTGAACCCTAATTAGGGTCTAATTGTCAAATTTGTTCAATGATTAGTGGGGCAAAAAGGGAAATCCACAGCCAAAAAGAAAGCGACAAAACTAGCTAGTTGTCACTTAACTAACGTTCAGTTAGTTAAAGTTGATGGAAGCAGCGCATAAACGTAAGTCAATCACCAATTGATTACCTAGTTAGGATTGTAGTGAAGCGGTGATCTTGCCAGGTGTATAAATTTGTGCAGTGATTAGTGGGGCGAAAAGGGAAATCCACAACCAAAAAGAAGCAGCAAAACTAGCTAGCTAGTTGCTTAACTAACGTTCAGTTAGTTATTTAAAGTTGATGGAAGCAGCATGTGAACGTAAGTCAATCACCTAATGATTACCTAGTTAGGATTCCAATGATGCGGTAATCTTGCCAGATGTATAAATTTGTGCAATTATTAGTAGGGCAAAAGGGGAAATCCAAAACCAAAAAGAAAGCGACAAAACTAGCTTGTTGGTCTCTTAACTAGCGTTCAGTTAGTTAGTTAAAGTTGACAGAAGCAGCGCGTGAAGGTAAGTCAATCACCTACTGATTACCTAGTTAGGATTCCAGTGAAACGGTAATCTTGCCAGATGTAAAAATAACACTAGTTATTATTCAATGATAAAATTTTCTTTTTTTCTCCTTTAAATATAAAACTCCCGATATAGCCTTAGTTTTGATTAAACCTCAAAGGATCGTGACAAAAGTAACATCAGAGCTAGATGATTCTCGGATTTAAACATGGAAGAGAGCACAAATGAAATATTTAGAGCAATACCTCTAGGTTTAAGATACAATATAGTTGAAAAAATTACACAATTATAATCATAAGATTCAATTGGAGAACACAAGTGCAATGATCTATGGTGCAATTGGTGCTCAAATAGGATAATGAAAGAAAATTTAGATATGAAGATGGCAAGGATGATGTTTATAATAGATAATATCAGAGATATAATCCAACATGATCAACAGCACGAGAGTCCACCCTGATCAATTAATCAAATGAACAATCAACAAAGAGATCTAGATGAAAATTCTGGTAAAACTCATTCTCCATTTAAGATGAACTTCATGAACCTAAGAAAGAGAATCAATCGATAGAAAAGAAGCTGAGTTGCAGCTACTTGAACCCTAAGTGAAAGGAAAAACAGACAAGAGAGAAGGCAGGAGCGATGTAGTAGCAAGAATGGGGATAGACTCCTAGCCAAAGATAAATATCCAGCTTTTGCCAACGGAAAAATAATCAATATAATAAATAGGATCATCGGTGATGGTATGTCAAATACATTAATGAAGATTCAAAGTCGATCTAAGCCACCAGAGAAACCTAGGGATAAGCTTTTCAGGCCAGAAGAACCACCACATTCTCATATACTGATGTTGTCCCCAACTATACCCCTAATTCCGATCCTATGGTGATTTCTCCAAACATAGGAGACATCCTTGTGAAGAGAGTCTTTGTTAACGATGGAAGTGGGGTGAAAGTGATGTTCACTAGCTGCTTCAACCATTCAGGCATCAGAAGACATAAACTATGAAAATCAATGTATCCTCTATCGGTGTTCACTGGAAGGGTTGAGTTTCCAATTGGCATAATAATCCTGTCAATAACTGTTAAGGACAAAGACAGAGAAGATGGTGATGTATGACTTTGCCTTCATAGATGATCCATCGCCTCTCAGAGTCATACTTGATTGACCCTAGATGAACTAGGCCAAAGACATTTGGTCGCCTTACCATTTAATATTGAATTTCCCAATAAAGAATATCATCACATCTATAAGGGAAGATCAAGAGATGACCTAGCACTACATGATGACAGACTGAAAAAGCCTAACAAGATGAAAAGAATCAACTTCATTCACTAATCATGCGACAAAGGAGGAGACAATTCTAGCTTGGAAGCACCTCGATCGGAAACATCTATATGTGGCCAGATACTTCATATAATTACTCCTACTGTCAATTGGGTTATTACATTAGAGAAACATGAGCTTTACTTCTAGAAAACCCCGATAAAATTTCCTCACTTTTATCAAACCCCACCATGCAATGACCACCGGACGAACAGGGAAAGGATAACTAACTAAGCTAAGGCAGAAGAGTCCTAAATTATCGACCTCCAATAAGCAAAATTATAACTCCTCGAGCTAGAGATCTCTATGATAAACTCTTGTTTGAATCCATGGTGGAGCTTCCCCCACAAAAAAGAGCTATAGGCTGGATACATTTTCTTTTTATGCCCAAGGAGTAATTTACCCCAAGAGGAACTATAGAACTAATCTCTTTGTAATATGATGCTGGTAGAGTTTTTCACCCTAAGAGAGACACTAGGAGCACACATTTTTAATAGATTTATGTTCAGATTGCTTATGGTGCCTCCAAAATGGCTGGAATTCCATCAAATGATAACCATCCTACAAAAAGAGATGTCTTATCAGAAGGAGGTCACCTAGAAAGGATGAAATCCTATCAGAGGACAACCATCTTACAACAAATAAATGTCTCATCAGAAGACAATCATCTAGAAAGGCTGAAATGCTATAAGAGGATAGCCATACTCCAACAAAGAGACGTCACACCAGGAGATGATCTCCCTACACCACAAGTTATCCATAAAAGATGAAAAACTCCCTGAAGCCGATGAACCATTCCATATTATTAGTTCCCTTTACGGAATGAAAAATTCCCTAAAGCGGACAAACAATATACCAAAAACAAGTTCTCCCTGAAGGATGGAAAACTCACTAAAGTGGATGAACAATCAGTGCGTTACAAGATCTCCCAAAGGCGGATGAGCGGTTAACAAAATTATCCCCACAAGATGAAAAACTCCCTAAAGCAGACGCATGATCTTACATTGTGAGTTTTCCCTAAGGGATGAAGAACCCCCTAAAGTGGATGAACACTAACATACCCTAAGATGAAAAATAAAAGCTTAAGTAATGGACATTATCATAACTGAATAAAGTAGGGTCCAAAAATGGGATCTTCAGTAATAAACAAATATCGTATATACAAATAGAAGATACAACCCTAAAAGTTACCACCTACCAAGGCTACCCCTATGACTGATCTATTTCTATGATTATTATCTTAAATTTCTAATGCCCGATTGGTATCAATCTAATGGGCTGACCTTTGATGAGAGGATGTTTCAGAGAGAGAAGACAAGTTGTGAGGAACATCAATGTTCTGATTTAGTCGATTGAGCTAGGATACCACCTGTTCATAAGTCGCTTGGGATCTAGGTCATCTTTTATGGGTAGAAAGCTCCACATATTCCTTGTAAAGGATCGAAGAAAGGCCTAAATATCCTCAATAAGCTTGGAATCTTCGCTATGCTCAAAGAAAAGGCCATAAGTCTTAAGGCTCTGGTCATAAACAACGATGGTGACAACATAATCCCTCAATATCCCCTCTGTTATGGCCAGCTTCTCCCTCAAAATACTGGTGTCCAAGTTAGGACACTTAACTTCAAATTCCATGGTCTAAAGTTTGAACTTCTCGTTATCTTTGTGGAACTTTCTAATTGTTTGTTTTTGGGTAGTAATAATAAGTTTTAGTGATTGGTAAGGATGGGCAGTGGACAAACATGGAAGATCTAACCTAGCTCCTAATAGACCGTACTTATCTGAGATCTTTTCAAGGAAGCATTCAATGGATAAGTTTGAAATCTGCTCCTTGAATTTTTTGCGCTCACATTCGTGCTCCCTCAATTTTTCAAACTCCTCATTAAGCCTTTGAAAGGTGATACACTGCCTTATATTCTTTGGTTACATTACGAAGCCGCTCCTCTAAGCATTATAAAACAAAACTACACCCCAAAACCATTAAATGTTGTTCGAAGCATTATTTCTCGAAGGGGGCAGGGGTACGGTCACTACTACAAAAGAGAGCTATCGTAACACTTTTTTTGCATCACTACTACAATAGCTTATAAAGTGTTACTTAAACCTTTGAAAATTGTTACATAAATCATTAAAAGTGTTGCATTATATCTAATGTAACATCACCTAAGGTAATACTTGTAAAAGTGTTGCAATATGTGCTAATAATACTAAGCTGCTTTTACAAGTATTACCTTAGGTGATGTTCTAACACAACACTTTTAAAGATTGAGGTAACACTTTTCAAGAGTTATGTAACACTTTATAAAGGTTTAAGTAATACTTCATAAGCTATTGTAACATTTTTAATAAGTGTTGCATGAATAGTATTAAGATAGTTCTATTTTATAGTAGTGGGTGGACATTATACTACCAAAGGGGAAAAAGGAACAAATAGTGGAGAAAAGAAAAATTCCACCACAAGGGTTCATCATATCCTTCAAAGCGTGAAATCAAGAAACTATTACAAAGAGGAGCTATACCCAATCCTCATAAGCAGCTACCCTACCTTCTTACACTATTTTCATGACTTCGCCAGTAGCGCTTTAGAGATTTTCACCTTGAGGGTCTTCCATATTTGGTTGTTCAGCCACGCTAGATAGCTTTAGAGGCTTGATTGCACCCCTGTCAATCTCCATGTCAGCTGAAAGGTCTGAAACGGGATGCTTCAACTCTAGATTCTTATCAAAACCAACCCCTTTCCTTTTGTCTATCATGAGAGACTAGGGAAATATCCAAGATGTTCAAGGAGAGGGAGATGAATCCCTCCATCGTGAATAACGACCCACTGGGCCTACTCCAGAACCTGTCCACCATCAAAGAAAGTATAAGGGAAAGAAACCCTCTATTCTCCTCATGAAGCATGGATAAGCTCCTTAATCATTAGGTTCTTACCGTAGGTTGCGTAATATGTTGGAAGAAACCCTTGATAGCCCGGTTCTTCACAACCTTGTCAAAGAATGCTCGAAGGATCTCTTTCTAAGTCCCCACATCATCAAAAGGCTGAATCTTCTTGTTGGTGCCTCTTAAGTGGTGAGAGTAGAACAGATAGGTTGTAAGTCATTCTTTACCTTATCTAGAGCATATTTCTTAAACTGAAGAGTAGCCTCCATACCAGCAACACATACTTCAGTAGACTGGATAATGTCAGACTCCACTGTCGAAGCTAACTTAGCAAGCTAGATCAAAATATTGGCCGCATATAGGGAAGTCTATAAAAAAATATATAAAATCAACACAGAACGATAAAAGTACAAGAATCATAAGAACTCATGGAAACCTGAGGTTGGTAAGCCTAGGGAAAGAGTGAAGTTATTCCGAAGAATGACTCCATAGTCGTGGAAGGAATTGAAACCAGCACACAGGGTCTCTTCGGACAGGGGGGCCCAAAACTCCCATCTTCATACCACCACTCCTATGATTCATGGAAGGGTTCAAATTTTTTAAGCCAAGGGTGAAGGTGATCGGTTGCGACAAGGACGTATAGTTGAGGCTGGAGACGAGGAACCTTTAAGGGACTGTTGAACAGCTGCATTGTTAAGCAAACCCACTACCAAAAAAGACAATCCTACAGTTGGACTCTTTGGAAAGCTAGAAAATAATGTGACGAGAATTAAAGAATTAAAGGGAACCATAATCTCTGGAAGATAAGCAATCAGATTCGTTCAGGACGCAGGAAGGCTCAATGGACGAGTCATACTTATGGGGCTCTACATTAAAGTCCTTGACATTTAAAAGCTTGAACCAAGATATGACCCTGGACACCTCATCTCAAACAAGAGAGGTTCCCTGAGAATTATTCCCAATATTTTGATTAGGGAACTGATCCCTCCAGTCATTGGCTTAAAGAAAGGAGCCCACATATGAGGTTCTTCCACATGGTGTTCTTGGCATGTAAAGTAAACATAGTCTCCTTATTTTTTTTCTGAAACCCTGATTGGGCAATAAAGAATACATACATCCGAAAAGAGTAAGATAAACCTCTACTCCCTCCATTGAGCACAACTTTATAAAGTTAGGGATAATCAACATACAATTGGGGTGCATCTGGAGAATTATAATGTAATGGAATTCTAGAAGACGTCTAAGTGCATATGGGAAAGAGATAAAATTCCCTCACACTAATGCTCTTTCTAAGAGTTTTCTTCTTCTTAATTGAAGGGGTGGGTTTGATAGTGACAAGAGCACCACCCACAGCATAGCCACTGCCTTACCAGAGCTGGAACCCCCCCTCCCAACCAAGGGGAAGATGACTCTAAATTGGAATATTTCAATATTGATAGAAAAATAACTGTCAAAGAAGAAGATAACTTGGACAAAAAAAATTAAGCAGAGGCATCAAAAGGAGTCTGAAGATGAGGAAAATTCTGCATTTGAAACTGCAGTCGAGGAATTTGATTTAAAAAGTGGAATTGGTTTTCGCAAAAAGAAGTAATTTATCTGCCTAAGGGATTATTCATATCAAAGGAAATAAGTACCGCCTCAGAAAACAGTGATCATGTGCGTCAGTTATGGAAAATTTTCACTCAGCCCATGTCATGGCATGTGGAGCTTTAACCAATTTTGAAGATTTTAAACGATCCAAATGTCTGAAAGCTACTCAGAAATAGGGAATGCTGGAGGTCACACACAATGTATAACCTTCCGACACTAATACAAGAAAGAGCTGATGGTCCTTGCAAAAGATCAAACCTTCGGGTCTCTCGAGGGGGGGTAATGATAAGAGTCAGAGCCAAAATTTCCTTCTGGTCAAAGGCCATGCTATCATTCTTCATTTAGGCTAAAATCCATATCATTACATTCTGTTGGGGCAAAGCCCAACACACAAGGAAGATCTCAAAATCCAATTCTACCATTAGAATACACTGTTTTTCCATGTACAATTATGGTATACTGAATATATTGTAAGACACTTATTATTACATGGATAGTGCATATTTATCCTAGCATGACTGAGATATCTCTAGAGAATCAACCCCAATAAATACCAAGGTATTAATCCATTCTATTCATTTAATTATCTGTACTCAGATTGAAGATTATTTTTGTCTGGATTTGCCATATGATCTTCTTCCCCCGACCACTCCCGAGGAGTCAAATTTACAGTTTCGGTGCATTGAATCAAGGTTTGACTATCTAAACATGGTTCATCACATGCATCAGTGGTGCCAGTAGAAAAATGAAAACATTATTTAGTTGGAAGTTATTTCATGATTAGAAAAGATCATCGTCATAATAAGTATCATATTGAGAATTGAGTGTTTCCGTTCAGATAAACATGGAAATTAGTATTAGAATAAATCAGGTTTCTGATTAGATTTGTTATTATCTTGATGACTAGACTACAGTTCTAGTTGTATTAGCTTTCCTTATTGTACTCTATTTATTCTTGTTAGTAATACAATATTTCATTAGGACAAACTATTTTATCATGGTATCAAAGCAGTGTTCTCCAGTCTCGAATGATGATCGAAACTTTGTCATTCAGAACATAGCTTCCAAGGCAGTCGTGGGCAGGGGCCACAGTGAGAGTGGTCTTTACGTCTTGCACAAAGGCAAGGTTGCACTAGTTTCTTTCTTACATAATAATACAGGGCGGGCATCCTACGAGCTTTGGGATGCTCGACTAAGACATGTACCGACATCAGTCATTTCCAGTTTGCAGAAGTCTGACTTACTTTCAATTTCCTTTTTGTTGCCTAAACCTCAGACATGTGCCCCCTGTGTTATGGAAAAAGGTCAAAAGTCATCTTTTGTTAAGAACCATAAACGTTTTGATCACAGACTTGATTTGATAAATTGTGATTAGTGGGGCCCTTCCCCGATTTTATTGACGAATGATTTTTCTTATTATGCCTTGTTTATGGATGACTTCACTTGGTTGTTTCCACTTCATCGAAGTCAAAAAAATTGGTACTTATTTGCAGTTTGAGGCCTTAATAGAATCAGTTTTCATCCAAAATTAAGGTTTTTTAAAGTGACAGTGGCACGTAATTTATAAATACTCGCCTACGATCTCATTTTGCCACCAAAGGCACCCACCACCAGATTTCATGTCCATATACACCAGAAAAAATGGGCGAGCTGAGCCCAAACGCAAACATGTTGCAGAAATGGGCCTCACACTGCTGTTTCACTCACACATGCCCATTTCTCATTGGGATAATTCTTTTGCGACTAGTTTCTACACCATCAATCAGTTTCCTATGTCGGTTCTTCATGGGGGTTCTCCTTTTGGGCTTTGTTATGGTCGTGACCCATCTACTCAAAATTTCATCAATTTGGTTGTCGATTTTATCCTTTTGTGCACCCATTTTTTGGAACAAAATCTTGCTCCACAGAGATGTATTTCCATTTTGCCTCAGCTACTTCTTTGGCAACTGGTTCTGCTTTATCGACACTAAATATCTCAGCTTTTATAGATCCCGATGGGACTGCCCCTGCTATTCTGACGGTGTCTCCACCATCGGCACCTTCTCCATGTTCTATTTGTTCCTCATATTCTGACCATGCTCTTCCAGTTCCACCTGCCCCGCCAATCACACCTCCACCAAGTCTGGCACCTCCATCTATGACACCCTCAGCCGCGGCCAGTTCCCCGACCTTATCTCAGCCTTCACCGCCTCCGGTTTCTCCCCCTAGGGTGCACACACATCGGATGAGCACCAGATTGGCTACCGGAGGCATTTAGCGTCAGACTAATCAGATATCATAGCTTATGGTTTATTTGCTACTCTTCAGGCGCAGTTGGAATGCACTTATTATCGGACACCTCTCAGAGATCCTGCATGGGTATCTGCTATGGATGATGAGATTTCGGCACTTTGTGAGCATCATACTTGGGATCTTGCTCCACGCCTATCGGATGTCAACATTGTTGCCTCCAAATGGGTCTATCAGCTGAAGTATCAACCAAATGGTACAGTTGATTGTCATAAGGCTCGCCTTGTCACACAGGGGTTCTCCTAGATTCCTGGTTTTGACTTTGACCACACTTTCAACCCTGTGGTCAAAGCCTCTACTATTTGGATGGTTCTCTCCATCGCCACGATGTGTTATTGGCCACTTCATCAGTTTGACGTCAAGAATGTTTTCCTTAACGGTGTTCTTGATGTTCCAGTTTATATGGCGGAACCCGTTGGATACAAGGATCTAGTTCATCCTGAGTGTGTTTGTAGCTTGAGAAAGTTCATTTATGGTCTTAAGCAAGCCCCTCGAGCTTGGTTTTAATGATTCAACACTTATCAGACTCGGCTCGGTATTTAGTGCAGCTCTGCCGACACTTTTTTGTTCGTCCTTTCCAGGGGGTTCATCGTTGCTTTATATGTTGGTCTATGTCGACGACATCATTCTCACCGGCAACAATTTAACACTTCTTCGGAAGTTTATTGATCAAGCACACAAAGAGTTTGCCATCAAGGATTTGGGTGTACTACACTACTTTTTTGGTCTCGAAGTATCGTCTACTCATTCAGGCTTACTTCTTGGGCAAGCAAAGTATGCTCGAGATATTCTCACACGTTTTGAGATAACGAATGTTGTTCCAGTTTCTACTCCATTTGTTCCCGGGTAGCAGCTTCATAGTTCGACCAGTCGTTCATTCCTGAATCTGACCTTGTACCGTTCATTGGTAGGGGCTCTACAGTATTTGACCATCACTCGCCATGATCTGGATTTTTTGGTCAATACTTTCAATCAGTTTCTACATTATCCTCGTGATGACTATTTTGCTACAATTACTCGGATTCTTCGGCATGTTCGGGGAACATTACATTTTGGTCTTTCTTTCCGATCGGCCAGTACTCTAGAGATCTTAGGGTATTCTGATACTGACTAGGCACGGTGTTTGGAGACTTATCGTTATACTTATGGTTATGCTGTCTTTCTTGGTGGAAATTATTTTTCCTGGAGTGCCAAGAAACAATCTAAAGTTTCATGTTCCAGCACAAAGTCAGAGTATCGAGCTCTAGCCAACACTGCTTCTGAAGTTGTATGGCTGACTCATCTGCTTCGCGACCTGCGTCTTCCGCTGTCTGGTTCACCACTGTTGTTAAATGATAACAATAGTGCCATCTTCTCGGCCTAGAATCCAGTTGCTCACAAGCGGGCAAAGCATCTCGACATTAACTACCACTTTGTTCGGGAGTTGATTGCTTATGACAAGCTTTGAGTAGCTCATATCTCTATCGGTCTTCAAATTGCGGACATCTTCATCAAGGGTATTTTTCGTCCGTAGTTCGAGTTTTTCATATCCAAGCTTTGCGTCGTCAAGCATCCGACGCTTCGCTTGGGGGGGTTTAGAATGAATTAGGTTTCCGATTAGATTTGTTATTATCTTGATGACTAGACTAGAGTTCTAGTTGTGCTAACTTTCCTTATTGTACTCTATTTATTCTTGTCAGTAATACAATATTTCATTACGGCAAATCATTCTATCAACTGGAGGAAAAAAATGTTGGATAAAGACACCAATATGACCCCTTATGAGGCTTTTTATGGTGTTAAACCAATACATTTGCATTTATGAATGTTTACAGAAGATGTTTAACTACCTACAAAAAACTGTTTGCATCAGAAAGAAGAACAAAGATCATCTTGCAAAAGCTAAACAAATATAAAAGCATTTTGCTGATCTAAAAAAAACGAATATGTAGTTGGATTGGGCCTTATGGATAACATACACCTGTTATTGGATTGGACCTTGATGGAGTTTCTTAAGTCTTTTAATGCCTAGGGTTGTATAATTACTAGTGCTCGTAATGAAGATAAAACTTATCAATTTGTCCATGATTGGTATTTTGCCCAACATGATAAACAATTTTTTAATTGTTTTGTTTTGTTAAAAAAAATCGGTTTGTTTATTTTTATTTCAGTATAGTATAGTTCAGTTTCATTTCAGTTCGATTCAATTAATTCAAACGTAGATATAAAATAATACAATCAATTATATCCCAACGAACATGCAGCGGAAACAAAACAATACTAGTAACGAAGGCAATAAAGAAAACAACATCGCATTAATTTGTACAAAAAATATGATGAATCTCTTAAGTATTTGAGTAAATATTAAGATAGAAGCCGACACCGTACTTATAATTACAAAAATCAGTTCGCCAGATAATTACATCAATAATAGATAACAGTGTGTGTTTTTCCATCTAGGAATTAATTGGTTTGCTATTACAAAACGGTTTACTGAAGTTATTAATTTAACACGACACAGTACTAATAATAATTACAAAATCACTCCACGAGATAATTACATTTCATTTTGTCTAATTGTTTTTTCACAATTTTCAATGATCATACATGACCATCAACATCTCTATCTACATATAATAATTTCGCATAAAAAGTTAATATTTAAAATAAATATTAAGATAAATATAACAATATCTATACAATATATTATTATTATATATATTAGATTAAATGTAGTGTCAAAATTTATAAGGTTTAAGTTGAAAGTAGTAATTAAGAAACTTTTAGTAGGATGGAGAGAGTATTTTTCATCTGGGAATTAGTTGGTTTATTATTACAAATGGTTGAAGTTACTGGAGTTATTAATTTGAGAGAAGCCGACACCATACTAATAATTACAAAAATTAGTTCACGAGATAATTACATTAAGAATAAAGCAAAGGCCAATCCATTATATTTTGGGGTTTTGTGGGGAAAAATTGGGCATATATATATTATTGTAATGCAAAATATGGAAGAAAAAAACATTTAGTAAAGATTGTAACATAATAAAGTGCAATCTAGGATCTCACTTCATACTTATTATATCTTTTAAAAATATATTAAAAACAATAAAATATAGGGGCATAAAACAAGACGCTAAAAAACATTACAGGTGACTAAAAATTGCGCTCCATCAATTCCTTCTCGAAGTGGCCACACTTTTCTCTTCATAGGTGACTCAAAATTCTTTAAATTATACACTCCACTCAAGTATTATATATCCTTGACCTCGTGAATCATTAAAATCTTTTATGCTTAGCCCCTCCATTGACAGTCACGTTAATTTTTCTCATCATAGGAATAATACAAGAGGCATATATCCACACAACGATCGTATCGGATTTTTACAATTTAGTTGTACTTTGACCCTATGTATTCATATCTCCAGTCATATATAGATTGGGTGTCCACATACCATGGGTGGATCTAGAATATTTAATTTGATCCACATACCACAGGTGGATCTAGAATATTTAATTTGATGGGTAACCATTTAATTTGATGTCTCTACCTTTGAAGGTATAATGTTGAAATTTTGAAAATTTTTAAAATTTGAGAGAATATAATGTGTTCAAAATTAAAAATAAACTGGGCCAATAAATATAATTATGTGTTGAGTCCGTCTCTTGAAAGACTGTCTTTCCATAAGTCATGGAAAGACCGAGGTTTAATGTGTAAATTAGAAGAAATTAAGATAAAATTCTCGGGTTGTATGAACCGGTTTATAAAATTTATAACTACTACACGTTGCATAATAAAACTTTAATATTGCAACAAAGATCTTTTACCTTTTATTATT
>JAULKM010000007.1:17952246-17979768 GCA_032355605.1 Rubia tinctorum
TCTTCAGTACTTGACCATCACTTGTCCAGACTTGGCCTTCTCGGTCAACACAGTCAGTCAGTATCTTCAGGACCCCAGAGAAAATCATTTTTGGCAGTTACGTGGATTATGCGCTATGTTTGAAGAACACTTCATTTCGGTCTCAAATTTCGTTCTGCTAGTTCTCCTGAGGTATTGGGGTATTCTGATGCTGATAGGGCTCACTGTCTGGAGACTCGTCAATCTACTTATGGATATGTTATCTTTCTTGGTGGGAATCTTGTTTCCTGGAGTGCCAAGAAACAGCCCATGGTTTCTCGTTCTAGCACTGAGTCTGAGTACCGAGCTCTAGCCAACACTGCTTCAGAGGTTGTTTGGCTCACTCATTTGCTTTGTGATATTTGAGTTCCTCTGTCCGGCCCTCCGTTGCTGTTATGTGACAACAGTAGAGCTATCTTCTTGGCTCAGAATCCAGTGGCTCACAAGCGGACGAAACACATTGACATCAACTATCACTTTGTTCGGGATTTGGTGGCCTCCGACAAGCTTCGAGTTGCGTACTTACCTACTCCTCTTCAGATAGCGGACATCTTCACCAAGGGGCTGTCTCGTCCGCTGTTCAAGTTCTTCAGATCCAAGTTGTGCGTTGGCGAACATCCGACGCTTCGCTTGAGGGAGGGTGTGTCAGAATAAATCAGTTAGATGATTAGAACTAGTTTACCTTCATGCTTTGTAATCAATAATAATTATCACGGGAAATCATTCTTTCACATACTAACTGATCGTTTCACACTTCAATATGATTCTCTAAATTCCCAAAATATTGTGCTAAAATATTATACAATATCTGTTTGAATTATTCTAATGAATGGATGGTTAATTTTGCAGAAACATTGGACTGAAACAGGGGAGAAAATACTCTCAGAGGCTTTCACAAGGTTGTTGTAAGTATTCAAAACTATGATTGAAGTGGTAACTCAACTTTTGGATGGAGAGGATCACACATCTTTTGGAACCGGTGGTTCACTCCCTAGGAAAATAAAGACTAAATTGTTTTTTGTCCCCAACATATGTCGCAATACCATGTTTTGGTCCCCGATGCTAATACCGCATACATTCGGTAACCAACAAATGCAAAATGATTAGTTTGGTCCTCAAATGTGGTTTTCAGGTAAAGTCAATGGCAAAATTGGCCGGAAATCTATGAAATTACCATTATACCCTTGAGTTAAAAAATAAAATAAAAAAGAGGGAAAGACCTTATTCCAACTGCCCAGACTCGATTCCATGCCACCCAATTCTACCACTGTCCCACCACTCAATTTCGCCGCTGCCCCGCCACCCAATTCCGCCACTGCTCTTACTTCCTCCCCACTGCACTGACCTCTTCCCTGCCACCCGATTCCTCGCAGCCGTCTCCAGCTTCTTTGTCTTCAGGTTTCCATCTCTGGCTTCTCGAATTGCAGACCTAGTCGAAAACTTATTCTTGCTAGGTAGTTGATTCGAATTGCCGACGAGAGAGTGGTGCGAGTTGGTCGGAAGAGCGAAGTCGTTGCGCTCGAGATCCGGGAAGCTGACGTTGCTCTGCTGCTGCTCTGATTCGTCTCAGGAGAGCCTCATCGCCGTCATCGTCACCTTCATTCAAATCATAGAGACCTAGGGTTTCAACTTCCAGGAAAAATGCGAGTTGGTCGGAAGTGGTGCGAGTTGGTAGGAAGGAGCAGAGGAACGGTGAGGGTGAGGGTGGCGTGGGTGAGGATGAAGAGAGTGGAGAGGAAGGAGAACGGTGGTGAGGGACGGTGAGGCTGAGGGCGGCGGAGGACGGCGGAGATGGAGGTGTGGCCGGCAACAGAGAAGCTGATCGGAGAAGAGCACTGATTTTTTATTTTTAAAAAATTATTTAATTAGTAAAATTATGAAAATACCCCTACCTATATATGAAAATCATTCAGTCTTACCTGAAACCCGCCTTTGGGGACCAAACAAATCATTTTGTATTTGTTGGTTACCGAATGTACGCGGTATTGGCATCGAAGACCAAAATATGGTATTGCGACATATGTTGGGGACAAAAAAATAATTTAGTCGAAGATAAATTTGTCTCACCTAAATTTCTACGGTGTGTCATCAAATGGTGGCAACTCGTATTTATGATGCACTTTAACTTGAGATTGCATGTCGACAAATGTTAACAACATTGCTCATGAGATATAGCTTCATTCATATCATATGTTTTTGTATAGCTGATGAAATATATATTATGTTATTTAAACAAACTATGTTTAAACCTCATGATATATTTAAATCTCTACATGTATAAACCCCCACCCCCAACCCAACACCTTCTCGATTGATTTCAATAAAAATAATACCTGGAAAGATTGAGGAGCATTCGTTCATTCATTAGAGTGATAATGTATGTTGGTCGTGTTTGATAAACAATCGTTAGCATCTAAATGTTCTCTTCATAAAGGTAAATAATTTCTTTTTCCTTAATATATGCTAGGTATATTGTTGGTTTCTTCTCCAATCTGAAATATTGAGGTAAAGTGACAAAAAAAACTCATTATTCATCAAGTAGTGAAATAAGAACACTTACATTCATCAAGTAATTAAATAGGAGCAAGTCCTCCTCCAATGCTCTCTCTTAGACATCCATAACTCTTCATCATCATCTTTAACTCCATCATCTATGATTTTCTAGTTTCTCATATCTTTACATCCTCATTTTTAATCCCCCCTCTCCCAT
Source organism: Rubia tinctorum (assembly GCA_032355605.1). NCBI lineage: Eukaryota > Viridiplantae > Streptophyta > Magnoliopsida > Gentianales > Rubiaceae > Rubia > Rubia tinctorum. Next base: position 17,954,975 of record JAULKM010000007.1, read on the forward strand.
GATCTTCTAGCTTCCCACCAATATTCTAACATCAATCAAAACCAATCAACTATGCCTCTTTGTCTCTCCAAAATTTGAGAGCATCAGAACAAAAATTATCCTTCCAAACATGCATCAAGCACAACGGGAAAAATCAGCATCCTAAATTTATCAACCACAACAACCAAACAAAAATCCTATAAAATTGTATAAAACCACACAAAAAATCAAACAACGTACTCCATGCAAATCAAGACCAAAAGTTTCTAGCCAAACACCACCATTAACACACTCAACATCCCACAAAACTTGTCCCAAAATTAATCTAAACTTTCAAGCACCACCAAATGCTACACCGGACTCACTAATAAAACTTTCCCAGCAAAGTCCCTACAAATTGTAAACACCAGCAAGTTAACAAAATTACCAGGCCATCATCAATCAACACCCAAAAAACCTGCAAAAACAACCAACAATCACTATCAAGACGATTACTCATCCAATAAGACATACAAAAACTAGGAACCCGTCGGTAAAAAAAGAAGTACGGGAAGCAAAACAGTGCCACGTGGACTATGGTACGAATAATCTTGGAAGACCATTAATCGGAGATTTTCGACAAGGTTAAACGAATTTCAAGGAGCATCCCTTTTTGCATTGACTTAAATTGGAACACTTATAGGCCAATTCAAATCTATTTCTTCTTCAGCTAACAATGTTATAGTCGATTCAAGATTCAAATAGAGGGAACTACTTGGCTAATTCAATAGTCACAAATTTCACAATTCTTACACAATCTAACATCCTTATCTAAAGAAATTGCCATTTAAGACTATCAATCTTGATTATCAAAATGGGAAAAAAAGACTATCAATCTTGAACTTAAGCAAACAAATATATTTAGGAATCACATTAAAATACACACGTCTTGTCCTGAAAAACACACACGGGCCGCCAAATGTATTAAACCAATGGAGTATTGAGCTCTGAAGCCGTCAATTCAGTTTCCATCATTATTATTATTTGACTATACAGAATACTCAATTAAATTAAAATATAATATTCAATAATAAATCATGTAATGATAGTATTAATAAAAACAATTAGAAAATATAATATTTAATAATAAACAATGTAATGATAGTATTAATAAAATAAATTAGATGATAGAATTAGAATATGCATGTTATATAAATGCATGGGACTGGATCCCTATCCACCAAACATGAGTAGAGACTCCTACCAAAAGCTACCCCTAAATTCCGGTGAACGAATGGAGTAGTATGCTTATAATTTTTGGCGTGTTTCAGTTAAACAAAATTGATAGCATACGTAGTAGGTAGCGCCCATGAAAAGAATGGAGGGTAGTTTGCCAGAAAATTTTAATTTTAACAAATTTCGGTCTAACAAATTTGTGAGCCTCGCTTCTGATTGATCTTTCAATCCTGCCACATTTGCTTTTATATGTTCCACTACTAGTGAGGCTGTAAAATCACGGATGACAATAATTTACCAAATGTAAAACATTCACCCTCACGGACTCTATAAATTAGAGTTAATCTTCCTTTCATAATTCAAACTACCTGTTTTAATCGATTCAAGATTAGAATAGATGGAACTACTTGGCTAATTCAATAGTCGAGGATGTGAATTGTAAAATATGAACATGCATTGGAAAGATGATAAGTTGAAATTTGTAAAAATACGAAAATATCCTTTACATAATTACAATATTATATTCTCTCTATTTATTTTATTTTTCGATTTACCTTCTCCCTGTTGAGCATCACGTTTGACGGTTTCTGTATCCCGCCCAAAAACATAGCCATAATAAACCCTATCACCTTCCTTCCGGCGAGGGGAAGCTGATCGGAAATCCACCAATTTGTTGTTGGAGTGCTTGTCGGTTGATTAGGAGAAGAAGTCCAACTTTAAAATTTATATTGACTTTACAATTATGGCTATTAGAAGAGGATGGAGACCTTCTAGTAATTCACTGTAATTTCCACATTCGGATTTTTATGATATTGGATTTTAAAAATGACAAAAAAAACTCATTATTCATCAAGTAATGAAATAAGAACACGTACATTCATCAAGTAATGAAATAGGAGCAAGACCTCCTCCAATGCTCTCTCCTAGCCTTCCATAACTCTCCATCATCATCTTTAACTCCATCATCTATGATTTTCTAATTTCTCATAACTTTACATCCTCATTTTAAATTCCCCCCTCCCACCACTTCCATGATCTTCTAGCTTCCCACCAAGTTTCTAACATCAATCAAAACCAATCAAATACATCTCTTTCTCTCTCCAAAAATGTGAGAGCATCAGAACATAAATTCTCCTTCCAACGTGCATCAAGCACAATGGGAAAAATCATCATCCTAAATTTATCAACCACAACTACCGAACAAAAACCCTACACAAATATATACAACCACACAAAAACCCAAACAATGTACTCCATGCAAATCAAGACCAAAAGTTTCTAGCCAAACACCACTATCATCACACTCAGCATCCCACAAAATTTGTCTCAAAATTAATTCAAACTTTCAAGCACAAACAAATGCTACACCGAACTCACTAATAAAACTATCCCAACAAAGTCCCTACAACTAGTAAGCACCAACAAGTTAAAAAATTGCCAGGCCATCATCAATCAGCACTAACAAAACTTTCAAAAACAACCAACAATCAATATCAAGACGATTATTTGATATGAGTGTGTCTCCCTTATGAGTGAAGTCAAAGAAGGAAAAAGTAGACAAGTTTTCAAGATGGAATAGAGAGGTAAAATTGATTCCAAATATTGTTTGGCCCATTGCAATGCGGTACAGGGAAGACAACAAACTCAATAATACATCAGTGTATACCTCAGTATTTGGAGTTGTCTGCCGCAACACGGTCTCCCTTCCGCTGCTCCACCTCACGAGCATGCTTCATATCCTTAGTATTTGCAAGGTACTGACTAACATGCTTTCACCATCCTAGGAAACCATAATTAATTTCAGCCATTAAAGAAATTCATAAACCACCAGCGCTAAAAGTATAGAGAAGACGAAATGCGAGCCCTAATTTCAGCCATTAAAGAAAGCCCTAAACCTCCAACCCTAAACATATAGAGAAGATCAAATGCAAACCCCAGTTTTAGCCATTAAAGAATGCCCTAAACCTCCAACCCTAAACATATTGAGAAGATGAAATGCAAGCCCATAAAAATCAAGATCTGAATACATACTTTGATTTTCTTAGAAAGGAAGAGAGATCTGTTGTGATGTGCTCAGAACTGCTGTTGTGCGTGAAATTTTCAAGTGATATGCTTGAAATTCTGTCTCTTAGAAGAGGGCGGGGGCCTTTTCTTATTCACTGTAATTTCCATATTCCAATCTTTCTGACAAAAAAACTCAATATTCATCAAGTAATGAAATAGGAACAAGTCCTCATTCAATGCTCTCTGTTAGAATTCCATAACTCTCCATCATCTATGATTTCATAGTTTCTCATGTCTTTATATCCTCATTTTTAATCCCCCCCCCCCTCTTCCCCTCTTCCATGATCTTCTAGCTTCACACCAATATTCTAACATCAATAAAAAAAACAATCAACTATGCCACTTTCTCTCTCCAACATTTGAGAGCATTATAACAAAAATTCTCCTTCCAAACTTGCATCAAGCACAATGGAAAATATCATCATTCTAAATTTATCAACCACAACAACTAAACAAAAATCCTATAAAATATATACAACCCCAAAAAACAAACATACTCCATGCAAATCAAGACCAAAAGTTTATAGACAAACACCACCATCAACACACTCAGCATCCTGCAAAACTTGTCCCAAAATTAATCCAAACTTTCAAGCACTAACAAACGCTACACCGGACTCACTACTAAAACTTTCCCAACAAACTCCCTACAAGTCGTAGGCACCAGCAAGTTTAAAAAAATAATATGCCATGATCAACCAATATAAAAAAATTGCAAAATAACCAAAAATCACTATCAAGACGATTACTAATCCAAAAAGACATACAAAAACTAGAAACCCTTTAGTGAAAAAAAAATAGGGGAAGCAAAACAGTGCCACGTGGACGATGGTACGAATAATCTTGGAAGACCACTAATTGAAAATTTTCGACAAGGTTAAAAAAAATTGGAGGAGAATCCCTTTATGTATTGACTTAATTGGAACACTAATAGGCCAATTCAAATCTATTTATTCTTCAGCTAATAATGTTATAGTTAATTCAAGATTAGAATAGAGGAAACTACTTGGCTAATTCAATAGTCGCAAATTTCACAATGCTTACACAATCTAACATCCTTAACTAAGAAATGACCATCTAAAGCTATCAATCTTGATTATCAAAAGGGAAACAAAAGAGATTATCAACCTTGAACCTAAGCAAAAATAATAATTAGGAATCACATTAAAATAAGCACACACCGTCTTGTCCTAAAAAACACATATGAGCCCCCAAATGTATCAAACCAATGGAGTGTTGAGCTCCGAAACTGCGAATTCAGTTTTCATCATTATTATTCTTTGACTGTACGAAGTACTCAATTATTTTAAAATATAATACTTAATAATAAATCATATAATAGTAGTATTAATAAAAATAATTAAAAATATAATATTTAATAATAAACAATGCAGTGATAGTATTAATAAAATAAATTAGATGATAGAATTAGAAAATGCATGTTATATAATTATCCGGGTTTAGACCCCTATCCACCAAACACGAGTAGATATTCCTACCAAAAGCTACCCCTAAATTCTGGTGAACGAAGGGAGTAGTAAGCTTATAATTTTGGTGTGTTTTGGTTAAACGAAATTGATAGCATACATAGTAAGTAGCACCCAGGAAAAGAGTGGAAGGTAGTTAGCCCGAAAATTTCAATTTTAACAAATTTCGGTCTAACAAATTTGTGAGCCTCGCTTCTGATTGGTCCTTCTATCCTGCCACATTTTCTTTTATATGTTCCACTACTAGTAAGGCTAGAGCCTGTAAAATCATGGATGTCAGTAATTTTCCAAATGTTAAACATTCACCCTCATGGACTCTATAAATTAGAGTTAATCTTCCTTTCATAATTCAAACTACTTATCTCAAAACTGCCTATAATAGATAGGTGCTTCGTCATCCCATTCTCTGAAACTACCATCGCCATGGGCTCCCGTAAGAAGAAATCTAGTGGCGCTGATAGCTCTAACAACAATGGTGCGTCCACCCGTAAGAAGAATTTTAGCGCCACTGATAGCTCTGACAAAAACAGTGCCGCTATTGTAGTTCGTTGTTGTGCTAAGGAGATGCGCAGCAACTTGCTCGTGGATATGCACTCATGCAACTGCCACAGGACCTGGAAACACTTTTGCTCAATCTTTCGGAAGTCGTTAAAAGATATCGCAACGAAGGTGATCCATGAACCCGAAGGGGTACAAGAAGAAAGATAATTCAAAGCATTCCATGAAGAGAGGTTAAAGATTCAATTGATGATGTTTGTAGTGTGAATCTTCAATTGATAATGTTTGTAGTGTGAATCTTCAATTTTAAAGCTACATTGTATTAGGATTTTGTCCGAGGATGTGAATTGTGAAATGACAAACATGCATGGGAAGGATGATAAGTTGAAATTTGTGAAAATACGAAAAATATCATTTACATAATTACAGTACTATATTGTCTCTATTTATTTTCTTTTCTGATTTACCTTCTCCCTGTTGAGCATCGCGTTAGACGGTCTCCGTATCCCACCCGTAAACACAACCGTAATAAACCCTATAACCTTGTGTCCGGCGAGGGGAAGCCGATCGGAAATCCACCAATTCGTTGTTGGAGTGCTTGTCGATCGATAAGGAGAAGAAGTCTACGTTAGGGGAAGAAGTCAAACTTTAAAATTGATATTGGATTTTAAAATTCGGGCTCTTATAAGAGGATGGAGACCTTTTAGTAATTCACTGTAATTTCCACATTCGGATCTTTATGGTATTGGATTTTAAAAATGACAAAAAACTCATTATTCATTAAATAATGAAATAAGAACATAGACATTCATCAAGTAATGAAATAAGAGCAAGTCCTCTTTCAAAACTCTCTCCTAGCCTTCCATAACTCTCCATCATCATCTTTAACTCCTTCATCTATGATTTTCTAATTTCCCATATCTTTACATCCTCATTTTTAATTCCCCTCCCACCTCTTCCATGATCTTCTAGCTTCCCACCAATCTTCTAACATCAATCAAAACCAATCAACTACGCCGCTTTCTCTCTCCAACATTTGAGAGCATCAGAAAAAAATTCTCCTTCCAAACATGCATAAAGCACAATGGGAAAAATCATCATCTGAAATTTATCAATCACAACAACCAAACAAAAATCGTATAAAATATATACAACCACAAAAAAAACAACATAGTCCATGAAAATCAAGACCAAAAGTTTCTAGCCAAACACCACCATCAACACACTCATCATCCCGCAAAACTTGTCCCAAAATTAATCCAAACTTTCAAACAATAACAAATGCTACACCGGACTCACTAATAAAACTTTCCCATCAAAGTCCCTACAAGTCGTAAGCACTAGAAAGCTAAAAAATTACCATGCCATCATCAATCAGCATAAAAAAAACTTGCAAAAACAACCAACAATCACTATCAAGACGATTACTAATCTAAAAAGACACACAAAAACTAGAAACCCGTCAGTGAAAAAAAGTAGGGGAAGCAAAACAGTGCCACATGGATGATGGTACGAATAATCTTGGAAGACCACTAATTGGATATTTTTTACAAGGTAAAAAAATTGGAGGAGAATTCCTTTCCGTATTGACTTAAATTGGAACACTAATAGGCCAATTCAAATATATTTCTTCATCAGATAACAATGTTATAGTCGATTCATGATTAGAATAGAGGGACCTACTTGGATAATTAAATAGTCGCAAATTTCACAATAATTACACAATCTAACATCCTTAAATAAGAAATGGTCATCTAAGACTATCAATCTTGATAATCAAAAGGGGAAAAAAGAGACTATCAACCTTGAACCTAAGCAAAAAAAAGGAATCACATTAAAATACACACACACCGTCTTGTCCTAAAAAACACACTCGAGCCCCCAAATGTATCAAACCAATTAAGTGTTGAGCTCCGAAGCTACCAATTCAGTTTCTATCATTATTATTCTTTGACTATACGAAGTACTCAATTAAATTAAAATATAATACTTAATAATAAACCATGTAACGATAGTATTATTAAGATTATTAGAAAATATAATATTTAATAATAAACAATGCAATGATAGAATTAATAAAATAAATTAGATGATAGAATTAGAAAATGCATGTTATATAAATGTTCGGGTTTGGACCCCTATCCACCAAACACGAGTAGATACTCCTACCAAAAGCTACCCCTAAATTCCGGTGAACGAAGGGAGTAGTATGCTTATAATTTTGGCGTGTTTCGGTTGAATGAAATTGATAGCATACGTAGTAGGTAGCGCCCAAGAAAATAATGGAAGGTAGTTTGCCAGAAAATTTCAATTTAAACAAATTTTGGTCTAACAAAATTGCGAGCCTCACTTCTGATTGGTCCTTCAATCCTGCCACATTTGCTTTTATCTGTTCCACTACAAGTGAGGCCAGAGGCTGTAAAATCATGGATTACAGTAATTTTCCATATGTAAAACATTCACCCTCACAGACTATAAATTAGAGATAATCTTCCTTTCATAATTCAAACTACCTGTTTCTACAATGCCTATACTCTATAGGTGCTTCGTCATCCCATTCTCTGAAACAACGATCGCCATGGGCTCTCGTAAGAAGAAATTCAGTGGCGCTGACAGCTCCAACTACGGTGCGTTCACTCATAAGATATATTACAGTGCCACTGACAGCTCTAATAACAACGGTGCCGCCATTGTAGTTCGCTGGTGTACTAAGGAGATTTGAGCAACTTGCTCGTGGATAGGCACCTATGTGACTGCCACGGGACCTGGAAACACTTCTGCTCATTCTGCCGAAAGGCGTTCGAAGATGTAGCAATGAAGGCGATCCACGAACAATGTTGCACGATTCCGAAGGGGTACAAGAAGAAAGAGAATTCAAAGCGTGCCAAGAAGAGAGGTTAATGATTCAATCGATAATTTTTGTAATGCAAATTTCAATTTTAAAGTTGGATTGTAGTAGGATTTTGTCCGAGGATTTGAATTGTGAAATGATGAACATACATTGGAAGGATGATACGTTGAAATTTGTGAAAATACGAAAACATCCTTAACATAATTACAGTATTATATTCTCTCTATTTATTATCTTTTTCGATTTACCTTCTCCCTGTTGAGCATCGCGTTTGACGGTCTCCGTATCCCACCCATAAACACAGCCATAATAAACCCTATCACCTTGCTTCCGGCGAGGGGAAGCCGATCAGAAATCCACCAATTCGTTGTTGGAGTGTTTGTCGATCGATTAGGAGTAAAGGTCTACGTTAGGGGAAGAAGTCCAACTTTAAAATTGATGTTGGACTTTAAAAAAAATTCTCTTAGACGGGGATGGAGACCTTTTAGTAATTCACTGTAATTTCCACATTCGAATCTTTATGATATTGGATTTTAAAAATGACAAAAAAAACTCACTATTAATCAAGTAATGAAATAATAACACGTAAATTCATCAAGTAATGAAATAAGAGCAAGTCCTCCTTCAAAGCTCTTTCCTAGCCTTCCATAACTCTCCATCATCATCTTTAACTCCATCATCTATGATTTTCTAATTTCCCATATCTTTACATCCTCATTTTTAATCCTCCCACCTCTTCTATGATCTTCTAGCTTCCCACCAATCTTCTAACATCAATCAAAACCAATCAACTACGCCGCTTTCTCTCTCCAACATTTGAGAGCATCAGAAGAAAAAAAATCTCCTTCCAAACATGCATCAAGCACAATGGGAAAAATCATCATCTTAAATTTATCAACCACAAAAACCAAATAAAAATCGTATAAAAATATATACAACCACACAAAAAAATAAACAACGTACTCCATGAAAATCAAGACCAAAAGTTTCTAGCCAAACACCACCATCAACACACTCAGCATCCCACAAAAATTGTCCCAAAATTAATTCAAACTTTCAGGCACCAACAAATGCTACACCGAACTTACTAATAAAACTTTCCCAATAAAGTCTCTACAACTAATAAGCACCAGCAAGTTAACAAAATTACCAGGCCATCAAACCTTCAAAAACAACCAACAATCATTATCAAGACGATTATTTCATATGAGTGAGTCTCCCTTATGAGTGAAGTCAAAGAAGGAAAACGAACAACCCCAAAAAATTGCAAGATGAAATGGAGAGGTGAAATTGATTCCAAATTTTGCCTGGGCCAGTGCAATGCGGTACAGGGAAGACAATCCAAACTCAATAATACATCAGTTCATACCTCAGTATTTGGAATTGTCTGTCGCAGCACGGTCTCCCTTCTGATGCTCCACCTCATGAGCATGCTTCATATCCTCAGTATTTGTAAAGTACTGACGAACATGCTTTCACCATCCTAGGAAATCACAATTTATTTCAGCTTAAAAGAAAATCATAAACCTCCAGCGCTAAACGTATTGAGAAGACGAAATGTGAGCCCTAATTTCAACCATTAAATAAATCCCTAAACCTCCAGCCCTAAACATTTTGAGAAGAGAAAATGCAAGCCCTAGTTTAAGCCATTAAATAAAGCCCTAAACCTCCAGCCCTAAATCTATAGAGAAGATGAAATGCAAACCCATAAAGATCAATATATGAATACATACTTTTATTTTCTAAGAGAGGAAGAGAGGTCTGTTGTGATGTGCTTAGAACTGCTGTTCTACATGAAATTTTGATGTGATGTGAGTGAAACTCTACCTCTTAGAAGAGGACGAGGACCTTTTAGTAATTCATTATAATTTCCATATTTGAATCTTTCTGATATTGGATTTTTAATGTGACAAAAAAACTCATTATTCATCAAGTAATGAAAAAAGAACATGTATGCTCATCAAGTAATGAAATAGGAACAATTCCTCATTCAATGCTCTCTCTTAGACTTCCATAACTCTCCATCGTTATCTTTAACTCCATCATATGTGATTTTCTAGTTTCTCATATATTTACATCCTAATTTTTAATCCCCCCCCCCCCCCCGCCTCTCTCCCCTTTCTACAATGATCGTCTAGCTTCCCACCAATCTTCTAACATCAATCAAAACCAATCAACTACACCTCTTTCTCTCTCCAACATTTGAGAGCATCAGAACAAAAATTCTCCTTCCAAACATGCATCAAGCACAATGGAAAAAATTATCATCCTAAATTCATCAACCACAACAACCAAACAAAAATCCTATGAAAATATATACAGCCACACAAAAGAACAAACTACGTACTCCATGCAAATCAAAACCAAAAATTTATAACCAAACACCACTATCAACACACTGCATCCCACAAAACTTGTCCCAAAATTAATCCAAACTTTCAAACACCAACAAATTCTACACCGGACTCACTAATAAAACTTTCCCAACAAAGTCCCTACAAGTTAACAAAATTACCAGGCCATCAACAATCAGCACAAAAAAACCTGCAAAAACAACCAACAGTCACTATCAAGACGATTACTAATCCAAAAGGACATACAAAAACTAGAAACTCGTCAGTGAAAAAAAGAAGCAGGGGAAGCAAAGCAGTGCCACGTGGACGATATTACGAATAATCTTGGAAGACCACTAATTGGAGATTTTCGGCAAGGTTAAAAAAATTGGAGGAGAATCCCTTTCGGTACTGACTTAAATCGGAACACTAATAGGCCAATTCAAATCTATTTCTTCTTCAACTAACAATGTTACAGTCGACTCAAGATTAGAATAGAGGGAACTACTTAGCTAATTCAATAGTCGCAAATTTCACAATACTTACACAATCTAACATCCTTAACTAAGAAATTGCCATCTAAGACTCAATCTTGATTATCAAAAGGGAAAAAAAGAGACTATCAACCTTGAACCTAAGCAAAAAAAAAACGGAATCACATTAAAATACACACACCGTCTTGTCCTAAAAAATACACTTGAGCCCCCAGATGTATCAAACCAATGGAGTGTTGAGCTCCGAAGCTGCCAATTCAGTTTCCATCATTATTATTCTTTGACTATACTTAGTACTCAATTAAATTAAAATATAATACTTAATAATAAACCATGTAATGATAGTATTAATAAAAATAATTAGAAAATATAATATTTGATAATAAACAATGCAATGATAGAATTAATAAAATAAATTAGATGATAGAATTAGAAAATGCATGTTATATAAATGTTCGGGTTTGGACCCCTATCCACTAAACACGAGTAGATACTCCTAACAAAAGTTACCCCTAAATTCCGGTGAACGAAGGGAGTCGTATGCTTATAATTTTGGTGTGGTTCGGTTAAACGAAATTTATAGCATACGTATTAGGTAGCACCCAATAAAAGAACGGAAGGTGGTTTGCCAGAAAATTTCAATTTTAATAAATTTCGGTCTAACAAATTTGTGAGTCTCACTTCTATAATTGGTCCTTCAATCCTGCCACATTTGCTTTTAATTGTTCCACTACTAATGAGGCCAGAGGCAGTAAAATCATGGATGACAGTAATTTTCCAAATGTAAAACATTCACCCTCACAGACTCTATAAATTAGAGTTAATCTTATTTTCATAATTCAAACTACCTATTTCAAAGCCTATACTCTATAGGTGCTTCGTCATCCCATCCTCTGAAACTATCATCGTCATGGCCTCCCTTAAGAAGAAATCAATCGGTGTTAATAACTCTAACAACAACGGTGCATCCACCCGTAAGAAGAATTCCAGCTTCGTTGACAGCTCTAACAAAAAGATGTCCCATTGTAGTTTGTTGTTGTACTAAGGAGATCCGCAGCAACTAGCTCGTGGATAGGCATTCACGCGACTGCCACTGGACCTGAAAACACTTATTTTCAGTCTCCCATAAGGCTTTCGAAGATGTCACAATGAAGTTGATCCACAAACAAAGATGCCCAGTTCCGAAGGGGTACAAGAAGAAACAGAATTCAAAGTGTTCCAAGAAGAGAGGTTAAAGATTCAACCAATAATGTTTGTAATGTGAATCTTCAATTTCAAAGTTGCATTGTATTAGGATTTTGTCTGAGGATGTGAATTGTGAAATGATGAACACGCAGTGGATGGATGATACGTTGAAATGTGCAAAAATACGAAAATTTCCATTACATAAATACCATATTATATTATATTCTATCTATTTGTTTTCTTTTCCGATTTACCTTCTCCCTTTTGAGTATCGCGTTTGACGATCTCCGTATCCTGACCGTAAACACATGCATAATAAACCCTATCACTATGCTTTTGACAAGGAGAAGCTGATCGAAAATCCACCAATTCGTTGTTGGAGTGCTTGTCGATCGATTAGGGGAAGAAGTCCAACTTTAAAATTTATATTGGATTTTAAATTTTGGCTCTTAGACGAGGATGGAGACATTTCAGTAATTCATTGTAATTTCGACATTTGGACCTTTATGATATTGGATTTTAAAAATGACAAAAAAACTCATTATTCATCAAGTAATGAAATAAAACACGTACATTCATCAAGTAATGAAAATAGGACCAAGTCCTCCTTCAAAGCTCTCTCCTAGCCTTACATAATTCTCCATCATCATCTTTAACTCCATCATCTATGATTTTCTAATTTCCCATATCTTTACATCCTCATTTTTAATCCCCCCCCTCCCACCTCTTCCATGATCTTCTAGATTCCCACCAATCTTTTAACATCGATCACAACCAATCAACTACGTATCTTTCTCTCTCCAAAAATATGAGAGCATCAGAACCAAAATTCTCCTTCCAACATGCATCAAGCACAACGGGAAAAATCATTATCCTAAATTTATCAACCACAACTACCGAACAAAAATCCTACACAAATATATACAACCACACAAAAACCCAAACAATGTACTCCATGCAAATCAAGACCAAAATTTTCTAGCCAAACACCACCATCAACACACTCAACATCCCACATAATTTGTCCAAAAATTAATTCAAACTTTCAAGCACCAACAAATACTATACTGAAATCACTAATAAAACTTTCCCAACAAAGTCCCTAAAACTAGTAAGCACCAGCAAGTTAACAAAATGACCATGCCATCAATAATCAGCACTAAAAAACCTTCAAAAATAACCCACAATCATTATCAAGACGATTATTTCATATGAGTGAGTATCCCTTATGAGTGAAGTCAAATAAGGAGAACGTACAACCCAAACAAATTTGCAAGATGGAGTGGAGAGGTGAAATTGATTCCAAATTTTGTCTGGCCCAGTGCAATGCGATACAGGTAAGACATGCCAAACTCAATAATACATCAGTGCATACCTAAGTATTTGGAGTTGTCTGCCGCAACATAGTCTCCCTTCCGCTACTCCACCTCACGAGCATGTTTCATATCCTCAGTATTTGCAAGGTACTGAAGAACATGCTTTTACCATCCTATGAAACCCTAGTTAATTTCATCCTTTATAAACCTCCAGCGTTAAACATATAGAGAAGATGAAATGCAAGCCCTAATTTCAGCCTTTAAAGACAGACCTAAACCTCCAGCCCTAAACATATAGAGAAGATGAAATGCAAGCCCTAGTTTTAGCCATTAATGAATGCCATAAACTTTCAGCCCTAAACACATGGAGAAAATGAAATGCAAGCCCATAAAGATCAAGATCTGAATACATACTTTGATTTTCTTAGAGAGGAAGAGAGATCTGCTGTGATGTGCTTAGAACTGCTGTTGTGCATGAAATTTTGAAGTGATACGCGTGAAATTCTGCCTCTTAGAAGAGGAAGAGAGTCTTTTATTATTCACTATAATTTCCATATTCGAATCTTTCTGATATTGGATTTTTAAAGTGGCAAAAAAAACTCATTATTCATCAAGTAATAAAATAGGAACAGGTCCTCATTCAATGTTTTATGTTAGACTTCCATAACTCTCCATCGTCATCTTTAAATCCATCATCTATTATTTTTCCAGCATCTCATGTATTTATATCCTCATTTTTATTCCCTTCTCCCCTCCCCCCCTCTCCCCCTTCTTCCCCCTCTTCCATGATCTTCTAGCTTCCCACCAATCATCTAACATCAATCAAAACTAATCAACTATGCCTCTTTCTCTCTCCAACATTTGACAGCATCAGGAAAAAAGTTCTCTTTCCAAACATGCATCAAGCACAACAGGAAAAATCATTATCCTAAATTTATCAACCACAACAACCAACAAAAATCCTATAAAAATATATACAACCACACAAAAAAACAACCAACGTACTCCATGCAAATCAAGACCAAAAGTTTATAGCTAAACACCACAATCAACACACTCAGCATCCCGCAAAACTTGTCCCAAAATTAATCCAAACTTTCAAGAAATAACAAATGCTACATCAGACTCACTAATAAAACTTTTCCAACAAAGTCCCTACAAGTCGTAAGCGCTAGCAAGTTAAAAATTACTAGGCCATCATCAATCAGCATAAAAAGAATCTGCAAAAACAACCAACAATCACTATCAAGACGATTACTAATCCAAAAAAACCTACAAAAACTAGAAACCCGTCAATGAAAAAAAGTAGGGGAAGCAAAACAATGCCACGTGGATGATGAGACGAATAATCTTGGAAGACCACTAATTGGTGATTTTTGACAAGGTTAAAAAAATTGGAGGAGAATCTCTTTCGGTATTGACTTAAATTGGAACACTAATTGGCCAATTCAAATTTATTTCTTCTTCAGCTAACAATGTTATAGTCGATTCAAGATTAGAATAGAGGGAACTACTTGGCTAATTCAGTAGTCGCAAATTTCACAATGCTTACACAATCTAACATCCTTAACTAAGAAATGGTCATCTAAGACTATCAATCTTGATTATCAAAAGGGAAAAAAGAGACTATCAATCTTGAACCTAAGCAAAAATAATAATGAGGAATCACATTAAAATACACTCACCGTCTTGTCCTAAAAACATACACGAGCCCCCAAATGTATCAAACCAATGGAGTGTTGAGCTCCGAAGTTGCCAATTCAGTTTCCATCATTATTATTTTTTGACTATACGGAGTACTCAATTAAATTAAAATATAATACATAATAATAAATCATGTAATTATAGTATTAATAAAAATATTTAGAAAATATAATATTTAATAATAAACAATGCAATGATAGTATTAATAAAATAAATTAGAAAATGAATGTTATATAAATGTCCGGGTTTAGACCCTTATCCACCAAACACGAGTAGAGACTCCTACCAAAAGCTACCTCTGACTTCTGGTGAACGAAGGGACTAGTGTGCTTATAATTTTGGTGTGTTTAGGTTAAAAAAATTTGATAGCATACGTAGTAGGTAGCTCCCAGGAAAAGAATGGAAGGTGGTTTGCCAGAAAATTTCAATTTTATGTCACTGTCAAATTGGAAAGAATCACAAAGCCGAGCATTGGAAGAAGAAAAGTTAAAGAAGAAGAAGAAGACTTTAATTTTTAATTGAGCCTAACTCATTTCGATTGTTTCATACAATATTTAACTAATTGGGGTTGTTTTAAAAAAATTAAACTGCCTAAACCCAAAATAAGTCTAAATCAAAATTAATAAACCCAATATAAATTTAGTCTCAAATATTCATTTCCCAAATCGTCTTCCTATTCCCACAAATCATATTTCCCTAAAATTGAATCAGTTGGGTTCCTGTTGCTGCAGGCATGACGGGTGAAAGACTGGCAGACGGTGGTGGCACGATGGAGGACCAGCGGGCGGAGGCGGCACGGCTGACGGGGTAAGGATTCGAGGCTGAGGTTAGTTACTAACTTACTGTGTACATGACCAAATGAGATAACCTTCTTCATCTACATAACTACATGTTTATATGTAGTATAATATTACACGAAGCAATGTCTACATCGTTGTACATGAAGCAATGGCGGATGCAAGGAACCGGGCGCAACCCACATCTGCATGAGAACCAACTATGAAATGGCACTCAACCACATCCAAAACTTCCCAAATGCCTTTTCAGGAATTAGGGCCTTAGCCAGAAGCATCATAATGTTAGCAATGGTGTTCAATAGTTTTCACATGATGAAAGTGTCTAGACTAGTCGTGACTAATGCCCATAATTTGATGTGTGATGTAATAGGCGGTATGTGCCCCTAAAATTCCATGGTAATAAAAGTGCATGACTATCTGTTTCAAAAAAAAATTTACATATGTGATATGTGGTGTGGACTTGGGCAATTTTTTTGTTGAATTTATTATAATTGAAGCCTTGAAGGTATAAGAGCATCTCCAATGGTATGGAGGTCTTCCATATTTTTAGGCTCCACATGTTAGATTTTTAATAGAACTTCAGTGTGACGTAATCAAATTTTATTGATTGACGGTGTTTTTTAAATTTTGATCTCCAACCGTCATAATTACAACTTTAGTATGACGTGTCGATAAATAAATGGTTAAGACTTTAATGAAAAGATAGTAAAATGATAAATTTTGTCCAAAATTTAATAAAGTGACACATTGACGGCCTCTCTTTGAGCTTCAAAGAATAGAAGCTCTGATTGAAGGGGTCACATACAATTTCTGTCGTGTAAGATTAGCGCCTAACACTAACTCTCGCATTGAAGATGCATTTTAGCTTTGGGGGTATGTAAAGATGACGTGGGTATCAACTTTTACCAATTTGATGGTTGCATTAGAGATGCTCTAATATATGCCCAAAATATTTGGGAATGGAATATGGAGACTGAGTTATATATGTGATGTAATTAATTGATTGGTTCATGTTTTGAATTGGTTACAGTGTTAATAAATTATTGCTAATCCATTTGTAATATTTACCCACAAAGGCAGTTTGGTAGGGATAAGAGGTGTTTTCAAACCTTTTGGTTTGACAAGTATAATTGGAATAATACTCCATGGATGCGGATTTCAAACTTCTCGTGTGGAGTATTTCAAATGGATGTGGCATATTGTTTTTGGTGTTATCATTTCAGGACTTCGGGTGGTCGAGTTGGAGATGAAACATTCACTAAGCTTGGGATAACCAATTGGAAGAAAAAATATTGAAATATTTAATACAAATTCTGGTGGGGTGGGCAGTGCTCACAGTGATGCTATGGTATAAATTTAGTTTTTTCAAAATCAAAGACAAAGTGTACAACACTTGGTACGAGCACATTCAAGTGAGACATAGGTTACTTATCGTACCAGCCTAATAGCAGCTCTAGATGTGTCAAGGTATCTTTTGAAGCAAGGTTTGTCTTTTGTGGTCATGATGAGTCGTGTGAATCTCTAAGGGAAATTATCTTGAATTACTTGAGTGGTATACTAGATGAAATAAAGATATTGATAAGACAATAAATGGTAATGCTTCTCCGAATAGTCAAATGACATCTCCAAAAGTTTAAAAGGAACTTACAAGTGCATGTGCTAAAGAGGTCACAAAAGTCTTTCTTAATGATATAGGGGATAAAGTATTTGCTCTCACGGTAGATGAGTCTTGAGATGTGTCAATAAAGGAGCAAATGAGAGTCGTCTTGAGATGTGTAAACGACCAAGGTGATATTATTGAGTGATTTCTTCTTGTGGTTTATGTACCTAGCAATTCCTCTATTTATTTGTAAAATACTATAGATTGTTTGTTTGCAAAGCACAATTGTTCTATATTGAAATTGAGAGACCAAGGATATGATGGAGCTTCTAAAATGTGAGGTGAGTTTAAAGGATGGAAATCTCTCATATTGAGAGAGAATTCAGCTGCACGGTGTGTTACTGTTTTGCTCACCAATTTCAATTGGTCGTTGTTTCTGTTGCTAAGAGTAATAGATATGTGAGTGAAAATTTTAATTATTGTGAATGTCACTGGGGGTTCATGTAAAAGAAAAGAGATCATTATGCAGTTTGAGCATGATATACTATCAAAACATATGGAAATGGAGAGATTGTTAGTGGCGGGGGAAAGGAATCAAGGAAACTAGCTTGAAAAGATCAGGGGATACTCATTGGGGATCACATTTAATTACCATTGTTCGTTTGATGACTATGATGCCTTCGACTGTACAAGAGCCAGAAAATGTGCATGAAGATGGTGAATGTGTTGATGGTAGTGGTCTAACTTCAAGTTTGATCGAAAAAATAGAAAAAAATCTTTTGTATTTGTGATGTACTTGATGAAATACTTGGTAAGAATTACAAATCAAATTTCTCTTGCTTTGTAATAAAAGCATCAAAATATTTTTGTTGAGTGTGAGTCTGGTTCAAACAATGGAGAAAGAGTTGCAAGAATTTAGAAATGAAGGGTGAGATCAAGTGAGCATTTTCTATGACAAGTATGCTATCTTGGTACCCAACATTGAAGAAAATAGGGTAACGCGTGATCGTAGCAAGCGAAGTGGGCAAATGTTTACCATTTTCCATCATTTTCGTGTTGATATTTATATTGCGGTATGCTTTTCATTTTTTTATTATACTTTACTTTAAAGTTAATTTTTATTTATATTTCTTAACTTTGTAAGTACGTAAAAATCAGGTACTTGATATGATGATCTGATAGATGAATCGACGCTTTCTGGAATCCAGTTCAGAGTTGCTCAAATGTAATGCGTGTCTTCATTCCAAGGATTCTTTTTCTGAATTTGACATTGGTATGTTGCTCAAACTTGCAAGTTTTTATCCACGTGACTTCTTATTTTCTAACCTTGCAGTGCTTGAGTAAGAACTTCAAATTTACATTAATAATGTACTAGCCGATGAAGGATTTTAAGCGATTGAAAACTTGGGATATCTTGCTAAGAAAATGGTTAGAACATGTAGAGTTTTGATCTTCCCAATGACATATCATTTGATTAAGTTAGCATTGGTGTTCACCTGTTGCAATTGTTTCCGTTGAAAGGATTTTCTCTGCACTAAAAAATATCAAGACCAATTTATGCAACAAAATAGGAGATGAATGGCTGAATGATAGCATGGTTGAGTACATAAAAAAAATTCAAAAAAGGTGTTTGTTAAAATTTAGAATGTGAGAAGATTTTGTAAAATTATCAAAAGATGCAAATGCGTATAATACAACTCTCTCCACTTAATTCTGCATCTGTCCCTAGTGTTCGAAAGTAGTTATTTTAAGAACTAATTTTGTATTGAGACTATTTATTAGTTAATATTTAATTTGTCATATGACTTTTGAAACTAATTATGTTGGTCTTGTTGGATGAAAATAATTATGTACTAATTCACCCCTCCTAAAATTTTGGCTTGGTTTTACAATAGTCGAGGTGGCATGATGTGGATTGTAATTGGCTACAAAATAATCCATAAAGTGTGCAAAAGTGCGGAGGAGTCAGGCACACTATCCCCTGAGATCGGTTCCAGGATGGCTACTGAGATATTTCCAACCACAGGCAGGGAATTAAGCATAGAATTTTATATGGATAATACAGAGAAACTCTATCATGTATCTGTACGAGTTCACATTAATATGTTGACATGGAGGTTCACCATATTTCCGTGTGAGTACCTTACATTAAATGAACGGGGGTTCTAGGGCATTAATGCAACAATTTCTTATGGGTTCCATTACTAATATAACCTCATCCCAACACCGAAAGAGACAAAAATGGGAAAAAATATGGGTTATGATCCTAACTTGCCAGGGGATCTTAGAGAGAAGGCAACTGAAAATACACATCGTCGGGAAAATATCCAGTCAAATACATGTATCAATCAAGAACCCACAGTTTCTCTACAAAAAGAGATTAAGAAACCTAGAATAGGTCCAAAAATATTAGGAAGAACAATTTGATGATGGATACAATTCTTCATTACTAAAAATTTACTCGGATTTTAATATGTTCAATGGGTAGATACCTTTAGAGGAACCAGTCGACCCATCAATGGGGTTGCTGGTATAGGGGCTAGAGGTAAACCAAATGAATATATTCTTGAACTGATTTGCGACATTTTCACAATGATGACATGGAAGAGGAGCCACGAGGGGGAGGGGGAGGACCGCGCTCTGACACCGGAGATACCATGGTTGTCCAATCCATTCGGGTTAAATGATCAAATATATTTTAGCAAGAACTAGAGGGTCGGTAAAAAAATGGATGAAGGTGATGATAACATTACACTTGTTCTTGAGACAATCAATGAGAACATGACACTCATTCGCTGCACATACGGTACCCAACTTAATAAATCAATGCCATCATAGAAAAATTGATAGAGATAATTGAAGAGGCAAATGAGAGAATAGAGCAATTCGTTGTAGACAAAGTGGAGGTACATCAAATAAGGAGCAGTAAAACAAGCTCAATTAAATGTGATGGACGACGGCTCATACCTCGAAGAGAAAATGCAACACTCCATGATTGGGCACTTAGTGGGGATTCCATAAACAAAGACGGAGAATCATTTTAGGGCTTTACGAATGGAATATATTGTGCAGAGGGAGATCAAGATGGAAGGAAAAAAGACATACTAGATATTACTTTTGGGAGGGGAGAAGAAACAAGTTTAAATCATATAATCATAACAAACTGTTAGAGGAGCAAGGAGAGTTTATGACGAGTGATATGTGGCAAGACACAACATCCTTTCAGGCACCATTAACCTTACAAACAAAACTTTATGCAATCCACATGAAGCATCTAGAGGGATAAGACACTTAGTTATTCAAACGGACCGCGATTATGCATTACACTATATCCAAAATTACCCAAAACTCCACCAGATGTAGAGTTAATGACCAAGGAGATCCAAATCTCAACAATCATATTTATTATAATCTTTATTATGTAGGTAGACAAATTTGTAATAGCACTAACACACGATCTTGCAAAGTCAATAGCCATATCTAACAACTCGCCCAATATTAATGTCATTTAAGTCGTTAAAAAAGAAAAATAAATAGGAACAAGTACATTTGAAGCAGTGAAACTTCATTTTTTGTTGTACATGGTAGATTTTTGTATGCGTAGAAAGTTGCCAAGTGTTTAAAAGAAATAACTACCGTGAATCGTAGTAAAATTTAAAAGTATAGTACTTATTTATTTCGCCAAACACCGTCGTTGGATTTATTAAGGCAGGGGACACAGACAAAAGGGGGATACATAGGAAGTCTTGAAAATCGATGTGTCACTCCAAATGGCAGGAGGGACTAGGGATCTGCTTCATAAAACAGATGAACCAATCCTTGTCAGGGAAACTAGCATGGAAGCTAATTACGAACAAACAGTCCTTCTTCTCCAAACTGTTCCTCAACAAGTTTTGCAGCAAAGAAAACTTCCAGAAGGTCAAACTAAAACAAGGCTTAACGTGGGGATGAAGGGGAATCTTGTGGGGGAAGAGATCTCATCAAGAGCAGGCTAAAATGGAAAGTGGTCGATAGTTAAGGAATAGACATCTAAGATGAGTGGATTCCAAACCATAAGAACCAAACAAGGTACGAAAGTACCCCAACTCAGTTTCAAGGTGAGTGACTTGATTGATAGTGCCAAGTGATTGCGAATGCCCCTACTGAGACAGTTCTTCAGCCCAGAAATTGCAAACGACATTGCAGGAATCCACATTCCCCTCGCCTCCCTTGGGCAGAAGGATTACCATTTTGGGATAAGGACTGGCTAGGAAAGTACACAGTAAAAAATGGCTACGATGAGGCATGGAATGCAACAGATCAACACAAGCCATCAGGCTCAGCCCCGACAAACAATTATGGAAGAGGTTGTGGAACTCCAAGATCCCAGAGAAAGTCAAACTCTTGGTGTGGAGACTCGCTTAGAATGCGGTACCAACAGAATCAACGTTGAGGAAAAGGAACATGAAGGTCTCGCCTATGTGCCAAATGTGTCACTCCCAACTGGAATCCCCCACACACATGATACTAGAATGTGACATCGCAAGGAGAGTCTGGAGAACATCAAGACTGGGGTTTGACTTTCGACAGGGCAACTCTATCCAGCTCAAAATCTAGCTAAGAGAATGGTGCATGATGGCACCGGAAGACGAGGACATCAACCTCACATGCATCATCATATGGTCGATCCGGTGTGCTAGGAACAAAGCCATGATAGGACAACAAAAGGTCTCTATAAAAACAATTATAGCCATCATCAAGGCTACATAAGCGGATGAACCTAACTAAGACCCAACATGGGGAATGACTTTAGCGAACTCTAATTCAAAGCAGGTGGACCTGGAAAATATGATGTGTCAGACTCAAGCAGTGAACCAAGACGGGACAAAGTAGGAGATATACAGCTGATATGGTACACACATGATGACCATTTAAACCCTGCTTACACCAGCTGGACACGCATTGACACAGACGCACCTTCAGAGCTTAAGACGGTAAGTCTGCTGCAGCATAGTACACAACACAAGGGGGAAGGGGAGAATGGATGACAGGGATCGCGGAACATTCAAGCGCTCTCTGCAGTTCAAGCAGAGCTCATTACTATTCATGAATCAATGACAGACACAAGAAACCGAGCGATCACCCACATTTGTGTACGAACGGATTGCGAGATGACACTAAACCACATTCAAAACTTCCCAAACGTCCCTCCATGACTAAAGGGGCCCATAATCTGGTCCGTCATGTAATAGGTGGTTCCTATCACTAACACTAATATAAGTGTCCGACACTTTGTTTAATTTTTTTAAATCAAAAACTCGACAACTTTCAATTGAACCCCTCACCTACACTTACAAAAAATTCCAGCACATAAAATTTTTGGTGGAACTTATACTGAAGTTGTTCTGATTGGGCCCCCAAAATCACATTCCTTAGGCCCAAACTTATCTAGAAAATTCACTAGGCCCAGGACGACGTCATTTGCACAGAACTTACCCGTGCGTTGCAAGAACTTTACACAGTACCAATGGCGGGAAACATAAAGCGCCAATTCGTTTCCCGCTAAAAATTTCAGATTCGCCAAGATGTCGCCCACGTTTTATACATTCGATTCCGCAAATCAACCTCGCAGTTCAATCCACCATTTCAGATTTCCTTTCCCCCGCCATTTCTCCTCCCTTGCTAAGCATGCCGACCATCGCCGCCGCACGCTCCTCTCCCGTCGCCGGCGTCGAGTCCGGCGGAGACGCAACTCCTCAGAAACGGAAATTGAGATCCTACTCGGCTGCCAAAGGTGAATCGGAGTCCTCGATTCGTAGCTCTCCGGCAAAGCGGAAGTCGGTGCGCCGGTGCCTGAATGACAGCCAGAGCACTCCGAGGACTGATACGCCATTGAAAGTAACGCTCTATACCTTCAATATTTTCATTTTCTTTTTGAATGAGTTTTCGTTCTGAGCGATTTGTTTAAACTGTTTCTTTCTTCGATTTTTATAATTTCTTTTGATGTTAATAGGAAAATGGAAACATTAACAACGACGTGGCGGTGAAAACTAGCAAATCGCCTGTCAAAAGGAACTTAGCAGCCTGTTTTTTTGATAAACCGGCTTGGAATCCAACAGGCAAGCTCTATAAACACATTTTTGTTTGAGTTGTATTGATAGGGCTACAGCTTACAAGCGTAAAATGTAGTTTCATGAATTGTATTTTTGTGGATATAACATGTACATTTATCATTTATGATACTCTGAAATTACTAGTTGTGGTATTGGCACCGTTAGTATCTCAATTGAATGACTTACTGTTTGGTACTTAAAGTAGTTTATGTTTTTGGAGGCATTATTGGAAATTAAAGAATGTGTTAATTTTAATGTTCAGATGTGAAGCACTTGAGTGCAGTGAAGGAGGCTTTGCATGTTTCGACTTCCCCTTCCACTGTTGTATGCCGTGAAAACGAGCAGAACAGAGTTTTGGACTTTTGCAAGAAATGCGTGGAGCAGGAAAGTTCTGGAAGTATGTATATATGTGGATGTCCAGGGACCGGGAAGTCCCTGACTCTGGAAAAAGTTCAAGAGGATTTAATTGTCTGGTCTAAAGAGGTAAGGGCTGTCAGCATTTAATTGAAGTTAATCTCACATGCATTTTCGAAGGATTTATTAGATTTTACCTTGATAGGATCAAGATGCTGTAAATATAAACAATATACTCCATGATGGTGAGATATGATCCATGATAGTTTACTTGAGAGTTGAGATAATGGGATAAAGGCTTAGTCATTTTTGTTGCATGGGTCTAAACTGGATGATGTACTGTAATTATTCTTCTGACCCTGGTGTATTGTTTCTTCATGGAATTTAGCAAATTTGAGAAAGCAAGTGTTATATGATGTAAGAAAAAAACTATCATTGTATTTTTGTCAGTGGCATCAACCCTCAGATCATGCTCACCTTAACTGACTCAACCGTGCCCTTATACTCTCTAGAAAGGGTGTTGAATCCTTTCCTTTATTGTGTATGTAACCTTACAGGCAGGATTTCAGCCACCAGATGTTGTATCCATCAATTGTACATCTCTGGCAAACAGTACTGATATATTTAGCAAGGTACATCAGTCGGATGCTATTACTGGTGAAAACTCAGTATATTTTGGAGTTTGTTAATGACTAGTTGGTATTTTTTGAACAGATACTGGGGAAACATTCACAGCAGAAGAAAAACAGTGGTTCCATTTCGCCTTTAAAGATTCTTCAGAATAGTTATTCTCAGAAGCCACAATCCGGGAGCACAAAGATGACG
>JAULKM010000007.1:18015171-18030656 GCA_032355605.1 Rubia tinctorum
CGATTACAATAAGTGAAATTGATATCCAACCTAACTGGACTCTAACAATAACTAATCTATTGCAAATATATTCAAATTACATGTCAACCATACTGATCGTCTGTAGTCTGTACTATTACACATCAGAGATCCAATAAAAAATGTAACATCGCTCTCAGGAATATTAACTCTTTTCCGCAAAAATATGACTTCTTGGCGAAGAGGAGCGTATCAGCATCAATATCACTATGTCAAACATGGATCTACAACAGTTGTAACACCACCTGATCTTGATCCAAAACACAATTTATATTGTTCAAACTGTAAACACATTGAAAAACACAGATCGAGAAGGACACCTAATAGATAAATACACAAAATCATGAAAACACGATTTGTAAAATATATCGACATGAACAATTAGATTAAATGTTCATCATGGACACATCAATCTAATATATCAAGTTGAAGAACAATACTAATCTATGGAAACAAATTCATACTTATTCAATAATATAATCATTAAAACTATATCTATTGAAAAAAAATTAATGTTTCTCTATCTTCCCAATGGGAAGATTGTGAAAAGAGGATGGAGAAAAACTTCCAGAGGAAGAAAAGAGTTGGCAGCGGCGTAGGATTTTTGGGAGGAATTAAAGGGAATAAATATATAAATAATATAAATATCTTATGTGATATTAAAAAATTCATGTAATATTGTTGTTATACAGTCAAACATGTTTATTGAAATCCGGTAAAAAAATTGTATACACCATTATTTGGGACAAAATAAGTAGGGTTAATTTCAGGGGGAAAAAGCAATGATATATTTTTATAACTTAAATGAAGAATGAGTGAATGAATGGTTAACTTTGGCATAAAAGTAAGCGTGACAATATTAGAATAATACTATATCAATATGAAAAGTGTGTCAAAGTTTTAAAAATAATATAGATGACATTATACTTTCGTATACATTGTTTTTTTTTAAAATAGCATTCAAGTATATTTTGCTACATGTTTAAATTAAATTAAAATGTACAATATTTAAATAAAGATTTATTGTGATAATTTTATAATTTATATAAATATAGTCTAGTAAAAAAGGGATTTTTTGTTACAATATGGTCATTTATTTATTTTAATTAGTTGTAATATCTGTAATAATGTAACATACTGAATGACAATCTTGATCCTCAAATTGCCTATCCAACCTTAAAAGTTAATGAACAGGATAAGAATAAGATGATAATGGGCAGACGAGCAATGCACAAATGACGCCAATTGTTACCGAATTTCTCAACTACATTTTCATATAATCCCCCGTTTCATTTTAAATTGTAAGTTAATTATTTATTTAGTCCAATTTTTTAAACTTTATCGCAAAATTAAATTGATATATAAGTATAAATATTATTGTGTGATACATTGTTAGGTTCTTAAGAACGTATATTTTTAAAATATCAACTTTTCACAAATTTTAATAAACTTTAATAAAAAATAAAAAATATTTTTAAGTCAATTGTTAAATATCATCGCGTTCATCTCGAAATGGGATGAAAGGAATAATATTTGATTACTTTACTTTTCATCAAGCTTCACATCCAAAAAAGTAAACCTAAACTACACCCAAAAAAAAGGCAACACATTTTCTCGCAACTACCTCTCCGGCAACTGTATACCCACCATTTTGCTTTACGATTTTCTAGATATGTATAAATATAAAATTCATCAAATATATAAATAATAATATTATTATTATAATAATTTCCATTTATCACTATTAAATGCAAGCTACATAACATTAGGAGAACCCATCACAAATAAAATATTAATAATTACATAATGATTCTTGTCAAAACTTTAGAATGCATATTTATAAGATGAACAAAATAAGAATAAAGTAGCCTAAATTTAGAGATCCAACACAAAACTTAATCTTCCCCAATATTATTTGCAACTATTAAAAAGAACCTCATCATTAGGGGTGAGAACAAACACGCAGGTTCGTGAACAAGCTCGGGATCGACTCGGTTATAGATCGGATCGTGATCGTTCATATATTAAATGAATGAACATGAAACGAACAAACATTTTAGGCTCGATTAATAAACGAACATAATGTTGATCGACTCATTTATGTTCGAGAACAACTCGATAAGAAGATTGATCAAACTCGATTATGGCTCGATTAGAGCTCGTCTAAAGTATGTAATAACTAATTTTAAATGGTACCTTAAATATCATGTATTTAAACTCCTAGAAATATGCTTTTGTGTCATGTGTGTTGTGAATTAAAATTTCAGTTTTAACTATTTAGTTTCGAGCTCGTAATCGAGCTTGGTTACCAGTTACGAGCTGAACACAAACCGATTTCGAGCTCTGCTAATTTTAACCGAGTAGAGTTTGAACACAAAAATTAGACTCGAGTCGATCTCGAGCCGAGCTCAAACATAGTCATTTTTTTTCGAGCCGAGCTCGAGCCTAGGGGTGGCCGGGCTCGGATCGGCTCGATCTCACCCATACTCATCATAAACAAAACATTAATAATTGCATAATGATTCCTACTCCCTCTGATTTCTTAACAATGACTCCCCTTTTTCTGAAAATTTTTCAAAGCATGTTTGACCACCGATAACTTTAATTTCATACAACAATAGACTATAAAATTTTACTTTTTAGAAACTACATGTTACGGAGAATCCAAAGACACCTCGCATGACGTTTGTTATTGTATACAATTAAAGTTATTGACGATCAAATATGCCTTGATTTTTTTTGCAATCAAACGGAGTCAATGTTAGAAAAACAGAGGGAGTACCTAAATTTTAGATTGCATAAAACATTAGCTAGTTAAATGTATGCATGTAGCATTTCATTCATAAGATTGAACTTATTTTACTCACATTACATATGTACATTTAGACATGGTTTTGGTTTCTCAACAAAATTATTAATTATAATATATTTAATATCAATACAACAACGTTTTATCAATAATGGATGAAAATTATAACATGATAATGTTTTAATGTGCATCAAATGTAGCACGTTGTTACATAATTCCGCAACCTTTAGTCAACCCCATCTAATTCATGATACTCCACATTTTCTCAAAACATGTTTAATTATAGATAACTTCAGTTGTGTACAATAATAAATCATAAAATTTTACTTTTTAAAAATTATACGTTACGAAAAATCCAAAGACATCTCACATGATATCCGTTATTGTATATAACAAAAGTTATCAATAATCAAACATGCCAGAAAAAAAATTGTGATTAAAGGAGGCAATAAACAAGGGATAATAGGGAGTACATC
The DNA here is from genome assembly GCA_032355605.1 of Rubia tinctorum. Lineage (NCBI taxonomy): Eukaryota > Viridiplantae > Streptophyta > Magnoliopsida > Gentianales > Rubiaceae > Rubia > Rubia tinctorum. Next base: position 18,018,475 of record JAULKM010000007.1, read on the forward strand.
AAATTTTATTAGGAAATATAAAAATATAACCATATATAATTGAGAAAGTGCAAATATAACCCCGAGATAATTTTTAGTGCAAAAATAACCCTAACTACTTTACATAAGTGCAAATATAACCCTAAAATTTTTATTCCGACTTTAACTGGCCATTTCCGGCCATTGACCGATCGAAAATGACCAAAATGACTTTTCAGCATAAACCAAAAAATTGAAATACAAAAAATGCCCTTGACTCACCACTATACTGCCACCACCGCCACTGCTCCACCACTTTCACCTCGCCCTCGCTGCCACCATATCCACCAGCGCCACCACCACTTCTGCTACCACCTCATTCGCCGCCGCTAGGGTTTTTGCCACCACCAATCATCAACTCCCCCCGTCAGTCTTCCTCTCACCGCTAGGGTTCCGCTCACCCCTCCGCCGCTGACGACCAAATATTTCCACTTGCTAGGGTTCTTCCTCACCCCTACCGCCGACGATATCATATTTCCACCTCCGGCCTCAGATTTCCGTCGTTGACCTCACCCCCGATGTCAGATATCTTCCCACGACCTCAACCCCACCGTCGCTGATCACCTCGTCAATATGCCAACCTCTTATTTCCCCCTCCCCTACCGCCGACCACCTCATCACCGCGTTTTTTAGCGCCTCATCACCGCCGACCACCTCGTCAACGGTTATTGAGCGCCGCATCACCGCTAACCACCACCAACCCTTCTTCCCGCTCACCACACCCAAGGCCACACGCCACCTCCGCCACCATTTCTGGCGCCGCTCAGCCAAGCATTGGAAAATCAAGACCCACCACCCCCTCTCCCCGCTCACTAAACAAGACCCTAGACCGATACAGAATAAAAATTTCCAATCATTCAAGGAAAAAATCTAATTTCGAAACCTAATTCGAAAGTTGGGGTGAATTTCAGTAAGGAATTGATCTTGTGGGGAATAAAATTAGGTTACAATGTGATCGGAGATGCGGCGGCGGCGGAGAATGGGCGGGGCGGAGGGTTTAAAAACTAGTGGCAAGAGATAAGTTTCATTTTCAACCGAAAAGATAAAAAAAAGCTTATCTATGTGAGAAAAGAATTAGGGTTCTAGGGGTATGAATGTAATTTCAATGTTTTTGTGTTTTTTTTAATTTTTTTTACAGAGGGGTAAAATAGTTTTTTCACTGAATTCCGACCTTAAACAATCTATTAAAGGTTATATTTGCACATACACTAATTATGTTGAGTTATATTTGCACTTTCAATTGTCACAAAATTATGTGTGCACTTTCATGAATTACTTAGCGTTATATATATTTCGATCAATTTTATTTTCCCCTTAAAATTAGATACATGCGTAAGCTCAAATTTCACTTTCATTCACATAGGGGACAACCTTATTAACTAAAATAGTTTCAAAGACGCCATTGAAAAAATTGCACTTTCATTCAGATTCATAAAAACCATTGTCAATTTGTCACTCTTCAATGCTAGTTACGCCATTGAAAAGCGAGTCACGGATCATTCTTTACGAATCCGGCATATCCTTCCTGTAACTTTACTCTATATCTCTCTCTCGAAGAAGAAGACCCGTTTTGACTAAATCATCCAACTCCCGAACTTTCCGGCCGCCGGGAAATGTCCCGCCGGCTTCTCTCCAACCATCTCGCTGCCGTCCTCTTCCTCCTGTTGCTCCTCTCCCCTTCTTTCTCACACGCAAAGAAGAAGAAGCAGAATTTCAATGGGCCCATCAAAACTGTCGTCGTCGTCGTCATGGAGAACCGCTCCTTCGACCACATTCTCGGGTGGCTCAAGAAGACCCGACCCGACATCGACGGGCTCACCGGGTTGGAGTTCAACCTCGCCAAAGCCTCCGACCCGGCATCGCCGAAGCAGCACGTCACCGACAGCGCGGTTTTCATCGACTCGGATCCGGGTCACTCGATCCAAGCCATCCGGGAGCAGATATTCGGGTCGAACCAGTCCTCGGCTGACCCGGCGCCGATGAGCGGCTTCGTCCAGCAAGCCGAGAGCATGGGTGTGGAAGGGATGTCGAAAACCGTCATGAGCGGGTTCAAACCGGAACTCGTCCCGGTCTACACCGAGTTAGCCAACGAGTTCGCCGTGTTCGACCGGTGGTTCGCGTCGGTTCCGGCCTCGACTCAGCCGAACCGGTTCTACGTCCACTCCGCGACATCACACGGCGCCTCCAGCAACGTAAGGAAGGATCTCATTCATGGGTTTCCGCAAAAAACGATCTTTGATTCCTTGGACGAGAATGACCTCTCGTTCGGGATATATTACCAGAATATCCCTGCAACCCTTTTCTTCAAGAGTCTGCGGAAGCTGAAGAACACTGTTAAGTTCCATAGCTATGCGCTTAAGTTCAGATTGCATGCTAAATTGGGAAAGCTCCCGAATTACGTGGTGATAGAACAGAGGTATTTCGATGTCAATGTTTCTCCGGCGAACGACGATCACCCGTCGCACGATGTGGCGCTAGGGCAAAAGTTTGTGAAGGAAATGTACGAGATTCTGCGAAAGAGTCCCCAGTGGAAGGAAATGGCGCTGCTGATTACTTATGATGAACACGGTGGGTTTTACGATCACGTGCCTACCCCTGTTTCAGGGGTGCCTAATCCTGATGGGATTGTTGGTCCTGACCCGTACTATTTCGCGTTCGATCGGTTGGGTGTTCGTGTTCCCGCGTTCTTGATTTCGCCTTGGATTGAGAAGGGAACCGGTGAGTGTCTTCATTTGATGTTCTTGAAATTATTGAGCTTTTTGTCATTTGATTTGCTGGATTTGATTGAATCTATGTGAAGCTAGTACAAGCAAAGTAGGAGTAGCTTGGATGGATGAATATGATTGAAAGAAACACACCGGAGGTTACTTAAGATACATGGGATGTAGGAGATCGTCAGGCGCGTAGAAATAAGAGAAACATTGAAACTAATTTAACAAGGATATAACGCGTAAGATAATGGGATGTGATCCATGTAGGCATTACCCTGGTTGTTATTGTTGTTTTGTCGTTTGGCTAAGGAATTTTAAGATTGCGGGTAGCTTAACGTTGGTATTGTTTTGTGGAGTTCTAAGATCGGTCAGAACTGGGAGATACTGTAGTGAAGTTTAGTGTGTTTGAGTGATGAAGAGGAGGTGGAAGCCTTAAATATATGTTGAAATCTCTGAATTATGGTAGGAATGAGGATGAATGAAACAATGAAATGTAATGAATCTCAATACTTTTACTAAGAATTACGTGGATGACTAGATGATTTGAGGTTATCAACGCAACAGGGTTCTTTTTGCATCATGTGAAGACATTCTGAGTGTTTGATGTGCAGAGTATGGACTGTTGTGATGGAATAGAAAATACACATTCCATTCTTCTGAGTTTTAAAGTTTTGATGACGGTGATTTTGTACGTGGCCATTAGTTTGTGCATGTATGTGTTTGTTTCTTTTCTCACTTGTAGTTTATGGTGCAGTAATTCATGAACCGAAGGGTCCTACCCCTCATTCACAGTTTGAACACTCTTCTATTCCTGCCACCGTGAAGAAACTTTTCAACTTGAAATCCAACTTTTTGACCAAAAGAGATGCATGGGCTGGAACTTTCGAAAATGTCTTCAAAATCCGCGAAACTCCCCGTGACGATTGTCCAGGTCTGTCCGCTTTGCTCTATCAGTGCACGCATCGGTTTGAACTGTCAAGATATGTTGGCCATTAATGGAATTCCTCATGAAGTTGGGAAACGTTCCTGCTCAGTTGTTTCTTTCTTTTTTCTTGTCTGAACTGCATTCTTCTTGTCTCTCCAAATTTATCAATGAGTACTTGTGAGAATCGATAAAAGTTGGTTTCTTGCTCTTCAAAGGATAGTTGTGTACTTATGCTTGGTCATGATAGTTCAAGGTACATGGCTTTTCGTGATTGAGTTAATAAACTCTTGTGGAATTTTGATGGCTGTTCAGAGAAACTCCCCAAGGTGACGAGAAGTTTGAGGGGAAGGGGGCCGCTGGAAGACTCCGTGCTCTCTGAATTCCAGGTCGAGCTGATCCAGCTCGCGTCACAGCTGAACGGGGACCATGTCCTCAACGGGTATCCAGACATCGGGAAAACCATGACCGTGGGTGAAGCTAACAGGTACGCGGAGGATGCAGTGCAGAGATTCCTGGAGGCCGGAAGAACTGCCCTGAGGGCTGGGGCTAACGAGTCGGCCATTGTCATCATGAAACCCGCCCTCACCACCAGAACCGCCACGGAAGAGACCAGTTACCTGGAAGCCTACTGAGATGTGTCCCTGAAGGTAGTGTATGTAGTATCAAGTCCATAAGTTATTATTGGTGTATAGTATTATTTCCTGTTGAAGTTCAGCAGAAGGATTTGTCATATCATAGGTATTATTAGTAGCAGTGTTAAGGTTGGTATAGTTAATGTACTATTATATGCTATAGTGCTCATTGGATTGAATGAGTTTTACATAAACCATCTTTAGTCCTGTTTATGAGACTTGGAAAAGAAAAGAAAAGAAAAAAGAAGTTCAATCAAGTTTGATTCTCCAGTGTTTCATAGGCAACTTGATATACACTGTATTTTGTATTTCATCTGTTCAAAATGCAAGTCCAGGTATCCGCACATTCGGGTACCTGTATGTTGGGTAGCTGATAATGTAGCCCGTGACCCGGCCCGGAAGAACTAGGTACTCGCATTGTGGGTACCTGCATCAATCGGGCCAGATAACAGGGTATTTGTTGACCCGTTTAAAATTTTAATTTTTAAGATAAATTATCATTTCATTATATTACATAAATTCGTATTAGTACAAGAAAAATATCATTACAATGATGGGAGTGTAATTTAACAACTGAATTTTCGTGACATTTTTTGTCCAAATAATTATCACCTTTTATCATTTAAAAATTATCACAAAGAGTAACAAGTCCGTAATCATCATAATCATTCCTTAGTTTGGATGAATCTAATAAAAGGTGCTGAAATGATTGGAAAAATCATTGTGTTAATTTTTTTGATTTAGTGGAGAGGTTATGAATTTTTTTATTTAGTTTGATATGAAATTTGTTAAATCAGAAGGAACAATTGAGATCGATATTGAAAGAAAATTATTGAAAATTTATCATTTGAATCTTATGTTAATTCACATTTTTCGACAACTAATATTATATATGTATGGACAACTAATAATGGAGAGTAGATATGTAGAAAATATTATATAATAGTAAAGTTAATTAATCATATTTAAATTATCCTGAGTACCCGAAAATAACATTTTTGCGGCCCTGTCCCGGACTCGTTGAAATGTAAAATTTCTGGGTTGGGTACCCGATCCTGAAAATTGAAAAAGTACCCGGTTGTTTTAAACCTGGCCGGTAGATTGATAGGCCAGGTAGTGCGGGCCGGGTATTTTTGAACACCCCTAACTTTAACATTGTCACACTTTCCCATTTGAGATGATCTTTTAACAACATCACTCTTCTATTTTATGCAAGATTCATTCAATTCTAGCCACTCAATCTAACTTTTTTCAATTCTCAATTCAATTTACTCTACTCATTCTATCACCTGAATTTATATGCAAAACCAAAGAATGCCAGTGTTAAACAATTAAAAGTACTCTTTCCGTCCCATCCAATGCTACACACTTAATATTTTGGATTGTCCCAAACAATTCTGCATAATTTTCTCTTTTAAGTAATATTCAACATTCTAAAAGACATTACCCTCACAAACTTAAATTTTTACCAAATTTAATCTATTTTCACAATCCCTAATCAACCCTATATTTTTGCTCATTCAAAATCAAAATTTTGTTCTCCGCCACCACCACTCCCAGCGTCTCCGCCGCCATCGCCGCAACCACCGCCACCAACACTCCCAACATCTCCACCACCACCAATCAAAATTGTTCCACAGCCACCACTTCATTTTACCGCTCCTTTGTCCTTTACATTTTCCCCCTTTTCTCTAGTTAGGATTTTCAATCGGGATGAGGAAGAAGAAGAGTTCTAAGAGCTCCTGCCAGCCCTTGGCGTTGGATGCAGCGATAGATGAGGAGAAGAAGGTGATTGAAAGCCTCGCAGAGGTGTTCAGCTCCTCCTCCTTCGAGGAGGTTGTCGTCGCGTACAAGGAGGCTGGCGGAGACTCTAACAAGGCAGCAGATATACGAGGGAATTTGACCCTGGTGGAGGAGGGTAGTAGTTCAAGTGGGAATTGGTGTCGAGCTCGAGGTGAGTCAGAGGAGAGGTGTGGTGAAGACGGAGACGTTGGGGAGAGGTGAGGCGAAGGAGAGACGAGAGAGGGGGAGAGGCGAAAGAGAGGGAGACGCGAAGGAGGTGTGAGGCGGAGGAGGCGGCGGATCTGGGTGAGGCGGGGACGTTGGGAGACGCTAGGAGTCGTGAGGCAACCGTTGGGAGATGCTGGGGAGAGGTGAGGCAAAGGAGGCGGAAGAGGTAGATAGGAGCAGAGAAGGCGGAGGAGGCAGTGGATCTAGGAAGGAAGAAGACCATACAGTGAAGGAAGAAGGCATGAGTAATTTTGACTTTTCACGTATCAAAAATTAAAACACTCTCTTTCTCTCTCTGCAGAATCCGCTGGGACGGAAGGAGTATTTAACTTTACGTGAAAATTACATAATATATATACATATATCTATACATACATACATATATATATATAAACACATACATATATATACATACATTTATACACACACACATATATATACATACATACATAGACATATATATACACATGCATATATATATATATATACATACATATATACATTCACATATATACACATATATATATATACATATATATACACATACGTAAACATACATATACATATATATACATATGAAATGGTCTCCTGTGAGACAGTCTAAACTTTAGACACTGGCCTTTATGCAATTCTAGCTATATTCTAACTCCAGGGACCTCTGTCTAATAATTTTATAGGGACCTATCGCTAACATTTTTAGGAGCTTTTTTGTCCAATTTCCCGCCATCATTTTCCCGTCATCTGCAGCCTGTAAAAAAATTCAAAAAATAAAAAAAATTAAAATGCAATGAATTAATATGATCATTGAACTGAAAATTATAAACATCAGCAAAAAATAGCAAAACATCAACGAAAAATCATAAAATATCAGCTAAAAAATTGGAGCAAAAAATATATAAATAAATAAAACACCCAAAAATATATTTTAAAATCAAATAAAAATCGACAAAAAATTGAAAAAACATAGACTAAAAATCATAAAAATATCAACAAATCTTCAATTATTTTTTTTATAAAAAAAACTACAAAAGTCAACTAATATCAACCAAAAATAAAAACATCAATTCCTATCACCAAAAACGTCACACAGAAAATGAAAAACGTCAATATAAGAAAAAAAACACACAACAAAAAATCAACATATGTCACCCAAAAGTACAAACATCAACTTGTGTCACCTAAAACTCATCGAGAAAATGAAAAACATCAACATGAGAGGAAAAAAAGAGCAAACCATATCAACCCATATAACAAAAAAAACTACGAAAAATCGACTCATATGAACTGAAACTCATCCGGAAAATGAAAAACATCAACATGAGAAAAAACTAAAAACATCAACAAAAAAACTACAGTACCTCAAGAGTATAAATTATTCACTGAAAAAATCATAGAACGTCAACAATTTTCTTTTTATAAAAAAAACTACAAATATCAACCTATATCACCCAAAAACTACAAACATCAACCTATATCATCCAAAAACTACAAACATCAACTCCTAACGCCTGAACCTCATCCAGAAAATGAAAAATATCAACATAAGAAAAAAGACACTACAAACATCAACTCCTATTACCAAAACCTCAGTCGGAAAATGATGAACATGAGAAAATATAATTAAAAAACTACAAATATCAATCTATATCACCCAAAAAAGAACTATAAAACATCAACTCATATCAATTAAATCTCACCTGAATAATGATATTTTCTGAGATATCTTGTGAATATTCTTGTATATCTTGTATGCCTTAGTTAGAATCCTTTTCCAGTTGTACTTTTGTATATGAAGTATATATATGTGTCTCTTGTGTCATTAATAAAATCACACATTCATATTTTACATTGTATCAGATTCTAAATCCCGAGAACCCTAAAAAAATCTTGTTGTTGCCACCGTCGTCGCCGCCCTCCCTTCTCTGACTGCCGCCGTTGTGGTTCTCACCGCCGCTGCCGTCGAGAAGCTAGTGTTGGCGTTGCTGCTCGTCTCGTTCTTCACGCACTTTTGCCATGCGCTGCCTCCCTATCTTCCGTAAACTTCATGCGCCGCCGAGTCCAAAGCTCACACGCCGCCGAATGGAGTCGCCGGATCTAGTTTTGATCGAGGCCCTCAACACCTAGATCGAACAGCCCATCACTCTCGCATATTCCGCCGTTGTTACTGTCGGTCGGTTGCATGCCGCCGTTGACCCACCATCACCCACCGAAGATGACGCCGCCGCCCTCTGTCGTGTGCTACGCCAACTGCTTCTCGGTGCTGAAATTTTAGCCTCCTCCGCCGTCTTGCCGGAAATTGTACTGTCTTTCCACCATCTCATCCATACTATGTTCATCCCTCAAATCACACAGGTTTGCTTATTACTTATGTGATTTTGAAGGGTGATAATTACAATGACTGGAGTACTGTTATTCGCAATGCTTTTAATACTAGATGTAAGCTTGGTTTTCTTGATAGGTCCATCACCAAGCCTTTACCTAGTGAACCTTTTGTTGATAATTAGAGTAGTTTAAATTCCATGCTTATTGGTTGGATCGTTCAGACACTCGATCCATATGTTCAGTTTTCTATTACTTATAATGATTTAGTTAAGGAGCTGTGGGATTATCTCCATCAGCATTTCTAAGGTGTGAATGTCCCACGTATGTGTTAGATTCGTGTGGATATTCACAACTGTCGTCAGAATGGGCAGGCTGTTAACGCCTACTCTAGTCATTCCAAGAAGCTTTGGCACAATTTTCTTGCTTACATGTATCCCCGTACTCGTGTTGGTTGTCCGGATGCAACTATTGTTCAGGTTAAACGTGAAGGGAGATGGTTCATCAGTTCCTGATTGGTTTGGATGATGTTTATGCCACTCTTCGCTATTTTATTCTTGCACAGGATCCCTTGCCTACTCTCGACAAGGTGTTCTCTCTTATTTCTTAGGAGGAGAATCAGAAGACGATCATCTCTGCCCATGAATATGTGGCTTCAGGATACACTATGATGCTTGCTGCCCATCGCCAAGGAAATCCCTTTGCTCTGAAATCGACCGTCGCCACCCCGAGAGGTCCTCCTGCCGCAGTTGTTGATCATCGGAGCCTTCTGTGCACTCATTGTGGTGTAAGGGTCATGATGTTACTACTTGTTTCTGTATCATTAGCTATCCAGGGTGGTTCACTAAGAATCGCCCCTCTGCATTTGGCCCCAAGGCTACCGCCAATCCCAAGAACCGGTGCGCCAGTTGCCAAAGTAGCTCATCCTACGATCGCCGCAGCTACTCCCCCAGCAGGAGGCGTCGCCGCCATGGTCACCGATTCTGATCTGTCTGCCTTCAGTCCAGCTCTGTCCAAGGATCAATGGAGTACGGTTTTAAACATGTTCTCTAAGTTTAATTCCTATGACAATACGTCAGGTAAGACTGTTTTACCTTGGATTCTTGACATTGGTGCTTCCTATCATATGACCGACGACAAGAATCTTCTCTATGATTTTGACCATGCTGCACATGTTGATGTTATTCTACCTGATGGATGTGTTTCTACCGTTGTTGAACATGGAAAACTTTGATTCTGAGATATCGTTATTGATCATGTCTTCTTTATTCCGACATTATTATGCAATTTGTTATCGTTTGCCAAATTAATTGCTATTTTAAAATGTCTAGTATTGCTTACCGAAAAGTTGTATTTATTACAGGATGTTAGCACGAGGACAGTGATTGGCGAGGGTGAACAGCGAGGAGGGGTTTATTGGTTGCGCAGATTGGGAGTTTCGCGATCTACACAACCGTCATCCTTGTCCGTTGCTGCTTCAGTGACTTCGTCTGCTTTATGGAATCAGCGTTTTGGGCATCCGTCTATTTCAGTATTTTCTTCCATCTCGTATCTTTCCTTAAATACTAGTGATATTAATAAAATTATTCCCTGCTCCGTCAGTCACCGAGCAAAGCAGTCTAGACATAGTTCCCCTGTTAGTTCTGCGAAATCTAGTCATTTATTTGAACTCATATATTGTGATGTTTGGGGGCCTTATGGTTCACCTTCTTGATGGAGATGCCAAGACGACTACCGCCATAAATGAAGACATTTCACAACTTGATCAAACATTCAAGGGTTATGTTCGGGATCCTCTAAGTGACATGGATGGACCAATGACAAGGTCAAGAACTAAGCTTAGTGATGCGAAATTGAATGCTTTGATGGATCAACTTTATGATGAAAAATTCAAGAATAAGTCGGTAGGGCTTGGATTAATTATTCAAGCTTGTCGATTAACTGAAGACGTCGTGAAGAACAATATACTCTTTTTCCCACTGGGTTTTTTAATGAGGTAGTGTGATCTTTGTAAAATGTTGAAAAATAAATTCAATTTGGGTTATTGGACTGATAAAACTCGGCCATGTGGGCTTTGAAGTGCTGATTTCGAAAATACAGTCCATTAGGGTTTAGAATATTCAGTTTTATTCTGATTAAAATTAAATTTGGTAAGATTAGATAAGGTAATATTCTTCAAGACTTCTTCTTGAAGAAATTGGACATGCTAGGGTTTAAAATATGTATTTTAGTTAGATATGGTTTTAGTTTCTTAAAGCTGCCATAATTCGATTTAGTTTCCAATTGTGTTTAGGGTTTTTTTATTGATACTCTCCCTATAAATAGAGGGGTTGTCCAAATTTTTTATCATCTTTTTATTAATCAAATATTCAGAATTTCGAGTTATACTCATTGCTTGCGAGCGTCACCATTGTTGCTTAATCCTGCAGGTTAATTAAGTATCAATAACCTTGTGATATAATCTTGCGGGCTAGTTAGTGAGTAAGTCAAAATTAGATTACGTTGTGGGCTAGAGTCTGAATTTCGTTAAGCCATTGTAGGGTTTGAAAATCCCTATCGTTTCCAAAGATCTAAAATTCCGCAATCCAGAATCTTTGCAAAGAGATTCATATCACTTCTTCTAGTGGAGCCTTTTCATTTTTAACCATAGTTAATGATTATTCCCGAGCTGTTTGGGTCTATTTACTAGTTTCTAAGTCTCGAGTGCCATTGAAGATGAAGGAGTTCTTTGCACTTACTCAAACACAGTTTCATCGCTCTGTTCAACGGGTTCGAGCAGACAACGAAACTGAATTCCTACCTCTCAGATCATTTTTTGCGAAAAAAAGAGTTCTGTTTAAGACATCCACAGTCTACACACCTCGTCAAAATGGGCGGGTGGAACGGAAGCACAAAACATTTTAAATGTTACACGTGCTCTTCGTTTCCATGCTCATTTGCCTATCGACTTTTGGGGAGAATGCATCCTTACAGCTTCCTACCTTATCAATTGCACACCAACACCTGTGTTAGATGGTTAATCGCCTCATCAACTTTTGTACGGCCGTGCACCAGCTTACAGCCATCTCCGTGTGTTCGGTTTCCTGTGCTTTGCATCTTAGCTCCCACATCCGCTTGATAAGTTTGCATCCAGAAGTCGAAAGTGTGCCATTCTTGGCTATCCAATTGATAAGAAAGCCTAACATGTTTATGACTTAGAGTCTCTCAATGTGTTTGATAGTCGGGATGTGGTGTTTTATGAAGACCATTTTCCTTTTGCACTAGTTTCCGAGAAGAAGTTGATCGTTTATCCTTTGTCGTCAAAGTCGCTTGTTTGTTATGACGACTTTGTTCTGGAGCCGGTATCGAATTATGAGCTGCCGCCATAGCCATCACCGCCAACTCGGACTCTGGGGACATCTCCGTTGCAGATCAGTCCACGCCCAGTTCGGCCTGAGCTGCATTGGTGATATGAATCTCCTTGTGAAGACACTGGATTGCGGAAAATCGAATCTTTATTTATTTGAGGATCTCGCCCAACTCAAATAAATGCACGAATTGCAGCGTCTAGCCCGCAGGGTACACTCA
>JAULKM010000007.1:18042384-18072728 GCA_032355605.1 Rubia tinctorum
TTCATTTAAATATAAAATAAATAATTATTATATAGCAACAAAACTGAGTTGATATTTTTTATTTTCTAAAAATAAATCTATTAAAATATTAATAAGTATATTAATTTATTTTAAATGCACCGTGTGATAAAAATAAATCTATTAAAATATTAATAAGTATATTAATTTATTTTAAATGCACCGTGTGAATTCTCATAAGGAAAGATCAAGGTTTGAACTGTATATTTTAAAAAAAGATAAATTTTTGAGTTGCTTAATCGGCTCATAAACTTAAAATTACTGCACGTTAAATAATAAATTTTTAATACTGCATCTAAAAACTTTTACGTTTGTATAATTCTAATTCAACCCCGTTTTTCCATATACTTATAAAAAAAGATATTTTACAAGAGGTTGCCTATATATTATATCATATCATAAATTCGTTCTTAATCCGGCACGGGTGTTATCTAGTATGCAATAAATAAATCAAAAAGGAAAGTGTGTCAATAATATAGAAAGAAAGATAGAGTATGAATGTCTTGATTATGTATTTTTTTAAAACCCATTACACTCTTGTTTTTGAAGGGCTAACGACAGGCCACGTAAGATCCCGCCTTTTTATGAAGGGTTCCGTACACCAAGTCGAAACTACCCCCAGAAACGTCAACACCTCCGACTCTTCCCCCGTTGATCACCAAGGACACGATCGACAATCTAGCCCTAAGCGTCCCTTCACTACATCCACTACGCCGGCCGTTTAGCCTTACTACTGAAATTTCAACTTCCACCGTCCCACTATATTCCGATTCCGTACAATTCCCGGTTGCCGCCAAACCTACAACTCCCGCCCGTCCCCGAAATGCCGGCACAAACACGCAGAGCGTCGATCCCGGAAATTGTGATCGAACGGGACTCGGACTCCGAGGAGAGTTCGTCCGGCGAAGAAGATGACGTCGTAGTGGAGGAAGAAGAAGAGGAGGAGGAGGAGGAGATGGAGGAGGAGGAAGTGATGGAGGAAGAGAAGTTAGCGGATAAGAAAAAGCCTATTACTATTAGCCTGAAGAAAGTGTGCAAGGTAAACTTCTCTACTATTATCCGCCTTAACTTCGTTTCGATTAGTTAAATTATGTGCTCATTTGCGTGCTATCGATTAGGTTTGTAAGAAAACAGGTCATGAAGCGGGATTCAAAGGCGCTACCTACATTGATTGTCCGATGAAGCCGTGTTTTCTCTGCAAGATGCCTGGTATGTGCGCGCGCGTGTGTTTTATAGTTTTTTCATATGTTATTTTATTAGTAAGTTGATTTTTGTTTACATGTTTGGGAGAGAATTATTGCATTATGTTATTTGCACTTATGTAATGATGAGGCACCGTATCTAAAAGTGGTGAAAGAGTGGAAATGATGTTACGCTTGAGGGATTTCATGATTATTGAATTGTTTGATGTGCATTGTGTGTTTTGTTAAGTGATAGCTTATACGTTTCATTTGTTTCTTGTTTAAGGGCACACCACGATGACTTGTCCTCACAGGATTGCTACGGAGTTTGGGGTTGTCCCGGCTCCTAGGAGGAACACCCATAGTAAACTGGATTTTGTTTTTGAGCGGCAGCTTCGACCTCGCATCCCCAAAGTATGGTTCATTTTTTTGTTCTGTATTTGTTTTTTTAGTTTGGTTCTGTGATCACTTATCAGTGTATTTTAGTTGAATTTTACTTTTTTAGATTGTGGTCATTTATTTAGTTTGGCTTTCATGGCTTTGTATATAGATGAAACCGGACTTTATTATTCCGGATGAAGTAAGCTGTGCAGTTATAAGATATCATAGCAGGCGAATAACATGCTTGGAGTTTCATCCTACCAACAATAAAATTCTCCTTTCTGGTGATAAGGTTAGAATCACCAGTTGTGGTTATTTCCCAGCTGTTCATGGAGTGTTGTATCATGAAATTGCTAATTTTCAGTTAATAATGCATTTCGTTATGCTATTTTTTTTTTGAAGAAAGGACAACTTGGAGTTTGGGATTTTGGGAAAGTTTCTGAGAAAACTGTCTACCAGACACATGGCTGCATACTTAACAACATGAAGTGAGAAGCTTCTTTTAATATTTTTCTAACAACTTGTTTCCTTGTTCTATATCTGAACAACTAAAACAGATTTTCTGGTAGTGGAATTACATTGCGTGACTAGATTGATATATATTCTTGTGCATCTAGGTTTAGTCCAAGAAATGATGGGACAGTATATACTGGATCTTCTGACGGAACTGCTAGTTGCACTGATCTGGAGACTGGAATTTCATCTCCATTGATGAACCTCAATCCAAATGGATGGCAGGTAAAGCTTTGTATCTACGCTAGAGAACTTCTTGTGCACACAGCATGAATTTTTTCCAGAAATCTGGAGAATTCTTTTGCTTGTTTTATGTTCTTGTACAATGGGATTGTATGTGCAGCCTGTGGCCTTCTTCTCTCTGATGTTTTATGTCAACAGCAACTCTGAGTACTTCTCTAATTTTGTCTCTAGGGTTGATTCATGATTGCATTCGCATGTAACTGTTCACTGCTGCACTCTGTTGAAAATGCATCATGCTTGTCTACTGAAGTCAAATTTGATTTTATGTTTGCATGATTATCAGCCAATGAATCAATATTGGTAGTGAAATTTGATCTTTTTCCTCTGTCGATTTACCTAATGCATGTAGTCTGGGATGAGGTTCTCTGTAGTTGAATTTTTTATTATTGACAACACATAGACATTTCAAGTTTTTCTTTTCTTAATGTGTTTGTATGAATTAAGTACGTGCGCATGAACCAAATGTTGTTCTGTTGGCGACCTTCATGTTGAGGAGCTAAGAGGCTCAACTATTGAAGGAACTTCGCACTTGATGATATATTAATTATTAAGAAGCCTATTGCAGTTTTATTTTAAAAATAATAAATTCATATGTGTCTCACTTAAGTTTGTAAGTTTTGTGCTTCCTTTTTAGGGTCCAAGCTCTTGGAAGATGCTCTATGGGTTGGATATGAACCCAGAGAAAGGGGTTGTATTAGTGGCTGATAACTTTGGATATCTATACATGTATGTATTTCAATTCATTTTCGCCTGCTGCATTTGTTTTCAATAAGGATGATTCAGCAAAACAATTCTGCTTTATCAAGATTATTTTCTGCTCTGTAGAGATGCTTTTTCATTCATAACTGTTGAGTATACAATTGAAACTTGTAGTCAAATATTGCTGTACAAGTATCCGTTGGAATGGGTTAACATATACACGAAGATATGTATCCCTCCAAAAGGGAGGAAATTTTATTCTTCTGTTGACATTCTAGTCAAAGGCTTTCCTTCTATGAAAATGCCTTGGTGGTTGTCAAAACAAGTTTGAGGTTTTTGTGGAGAAATTCATTTGCTTTTGGTAATCTTTCTCCTATATTTCAGGATTGATACACGGTCCAACAATCCTATAGGGGAGCCTATTCTGATTCATAAAAGAGGAACCAAAGTTGTTGGTCTGCATTGCAATCCCCATTCAACCAGATCTTCTGTTGAGTTGTGGAAATGATCACTTTGTAATGTTCTCTGCTATTTCTTTATCCCATTCTTTTACACGGTTGTGCTTAATGCTGTCTTCTGGGGTTTTTACTGTTAATTTTCGTATCTAGCTGCTGTTGATGTGTATAAGAAGGAATTAGTTTTTTTAGCTGTTAATTTACCGGTCTTACATTTGTGGTAGCAGCCATATTGTTTGTTGGTAACTATATTGGACTGTCACTTTTCAGGCCCGTTTATGGGACATACGTCGGATAGAAACTCGATCATCTCTTTATGATTTAGCCCATAAACGCGTTGTCAATTCAGCATATTTTTCACCTATCAGTGGCAGCAAGATACTTGCAACATCGCAAGATAACAGGATTCGTGTATGGGATTCTATCTTTGGTAGCCTTGATTCTCCAAGTCGAGAAATTGTGCATAGTCATGATTTTAATCGTCATCTCACACCTTTTCGAGCTGAATGGGACCCAAAGGTGAACCACGCTGGTCACTGCTTACCATGAATTTTTATAATTACCTGAGGGTGAATTGCTGAAAGATATCAGTATTAGTCTAGGTTTTGATCATAGAAACTTCATGCAGGATCCATCAGAGTCGCTTGCTGTTATTGGGCGTTACATCAGTGAAAATTACAATGGCGCTGCATTGCATCCTATCGATTTTATAGACATCAGCACCGGGCAATTAGTTGCTGAGATCATGGACCCAAACATTACCACTATCAGCCCTGTGAATAAGTTACATCCACGAGATGATATTTTAGCATCTGGTAGCTCAAGGTTGGAGTCCCTGAACTTGTTTCTGAAGAATATAGATACTTATTTGGTAGCTCATCAATGTAATGACATTTGACATTTTCATGTGATAGGTCTATTTTCATCTGGACTCCAAAGGAGAAGGCTGAGGTTCAGAAGCCTGCTGATGAAAGGAGGATCATTCTGTGTGGAAATGCTGATAAGAAATCGAAAAGGAAGTTTGGAGGTGAAAGTGATTCTGATGATGATACCTTTTCTAAAAAGGGTAAACAAAAGCAAACGAAGGCAAAACAATCATATCCGGGATCCACTTCCTTTGGACTCAAACAGGAATCTACTAAATCAAAATCTTCCAAGAAGCACTAGCTGGTTGGCTTTCCTAGTGATGGTTTTTGTTGGCTCCAGGCCAGGTATGACCCGCACCTGGTGCATTTCTTTTGAATGCTCTCTGCAAATGCATGATTCGCCAGTATCTAGTCGCCATGTTTGTATACCTCCCAGGCTTTTCATTCATGACTATGCATGATTAGGTTTTGTTGGGTCTTGTTATAGATTAGGTTTTGCAAGTTATTTCAATACACAAGTGTGTAATATATATTTATAGTATAACATATTAGTAGCCGTCTACTCATTCCATCCCACTGTTTACTTCTCACTTTTCTTACTAGGCTTTCCTACGTAGAATGTTTTTTTTATAGGTTAAATTCAACTCATTTTCACTCACACACTTCTATTTCTTCCTTTCATTTGTATTTATTCTCTCTCAACTACTTCTACTTGACACCTTCTGCCTTCGTTTAGCTGGATTTGGTACACTTTCCGTTTTGAGTTGTTTCTATAGGTTTGACACATTTTTCTTTTTTGACAACATTACTTCAATTTCATTCTATTTTTTCCTTTCTGAACTCAATTTCATCAACCTAAATCCAAATACCTAAGTTTATGATGCCAAACTCAACGAAATGGAGGAAGTATATTGATGATTCACACTTTTAAGGTTGAATATCGGTTTATGCACATTCTCATAGTGGGTTGCCAACTAACTAGGGTGTTGTTATTTACACTCCCACCCTAGTGAAAATAGGGGTGTAAACAATCTCGTAGTAATAAAAGTAGTTAAGTTTGCTTGTCATAA
Organism: Rubia tinctorum; assembly: GCA_032355605.1. Taxonomy (NCBI): domain Eukaryota; kingdom Viridiplantae; phylum Streptophyta; class Magnoliopsida; order Gentianales; family Rubiaceae; genus Rubia; species Rubia tinctorum. Next base: position 18,047,811 of record JAULKM010000007.1, read on the forward strand.
AGCTTACACACCTATTAAATATGGCTGTAAATAGAATCAAAGAGTTGTAAATAGAACCACCCAGTAACTATTGATCCTTGCATAGCATAGAACGAAATAAATAGGGAACAGACATTCAGTCCAGCATGTTGGCATTCTCTTTCCTGAAGTAAATGGGTATTGGGCGGTAGAACAGACAAACGGTATCATCTTTACTAAATGAAGTTAGTTATGTGTTATGACTTGCTGTCATGTCACATGTCGACTCGAGGTCAGAGCCATCAGTGAACACAGTTTCAAATTTCTAGGTTTGTTTACCGAAGAAATATGCCATTTTGGGTAGATTCCAGTTGTTTAAGGATTAGTCTTTGAAGACGTATTTTCTTCAATTATGGATGCTAAAAAAGGAGGCTTGTTGAGGCACTTTTGGTGAGCCATTTTGGTTCATCAAGTAATTGAAAAGCATGCTTAGCTTCACGCTAATTACTTTATTTGTTGTGCTTTCGTCTCATTATGAGTGTGTTTGGCACAGTTGTACTTATAAGCAAAACTGACTTGTTTGGTATATTTTGGTAGGAGGGGAAGACCGGTTTCTGGTTTCTGCCAAAATATAGTTTCTACTCTTAAATAAACTCTTTTTAACAGTTACCCAACATAAAAAATGCAAGCAAAACACTTATAAATCCTGCCAAACACACCCGGGCGACACTTTTCTCCATTCTAATTAGCGATTGGAAGTGCTATTAACTTAAAATTAATAGGGCCTCAGTCAAAGCCAGTTACGTCACCCACACATTCAATGAATTCCACATTGACAGAATGCGGTAGTTCAGCAATTAGCGAGTAGCAACCATTGCAAAAAAAAAAAAAAAAAGTTCCACGAACTCCTATCTTTGAAGCACGTCTTCATACTTTGCAACACTCTGCACAATATTTCCTTGGAAAAAAAAAACTTAAAACAGGGAATTGAGCAGCATTATTTGCACAGGTCATTGAAAGATTGCGATTAAAGATGGGTTAACGATTGTAGTGAGCGGAGAGAGTACATTCTTTGAGAGTATGGACGGGATTTGAAGGAATGAGATGAAGATTATGCACCTATGTAAATTTTGCCTTTCTTGACAGCAAGACACTCACTAGACTTGTTTAGACTATTTCACGTGACATGTTACATGTACATAACATATACAAACAACGTGAATCATTTTCTCATACATCTATTTAGGTATGGTGTGGGTAATTGTCCATGCGTACAATTTTCAGGTGTAGCGCAGGTTCAAAACCCCCCCTCCCCAGAAATTGCTTTGTTATGGTCTCAAAAAAGTATCTAAATATACACCGTGCTAGATGTGCGGAGTCTCCACAGGCACACCCCATTTTGTTGTGTGAGTCACAAGAGAGTCTCACCCCTCAAGAATGAATGAAAATGGTTGTCCACCCATCTTCAGATCTTCTATATCACTATCCAATATTTGCTAACGGTTGTCCTAAATTTTGTTTTTCTTATATTGGAGGATCTGTTTTTTTACAATAATTTATATAATACGAATGCTTTAATATGATTTCTTTTTGTTGGGATTGGAAATTCCACTACATCCAATATGATATCGAGCCCTCGAGCCCTCGCTGACACACATGCATAATTGAAGATCTCCACATTAGACACACATGCAAACTTCATTTTCGAGTACGAACATTAGTTCCTATATCATCTCTTCACATCAATGCGAGACTTGGGTTGACACATCCAATACTCTTTCCTCTTCTTCAAGATAGAGATTTAGATTTACATACTAATAAAAATATAAATAAAGGTTTGATTCTACAACTATGTAAAGAAAAATAAATAAATTTTAAAAGACATAAAATATGTATGAAATTATTACTTGAATCTTAACAACTCCATATATAATAGAAATATTTAGGTCACCAATGCAATCGTTAAATAAGCCTAATTAATTTTCTTTCTTGATAGCAAGATTTTTAAAAGTAAATCTAGAAAATAAAAAAGTTGTTAGGGTTGAAGAAAAAATTATTATAAAAGAATAAACTTTGAAGTTTATTTTAGATAATTTTTTAAAAAGATGGATTTAAAATCAAAATTTTAACACACAACATGCATATACTAAGTCCCTTCTCCGGAGTTATCTGTATTTCATTTCAATTCAGTCTCATTCAGTCCAGTTCAAATTAGTCCGGTTCAGTTAGCACAAATTTAATTTAGTGAAATTTATCTTAATTTAATCATGCATTACTATTTTTCAACACACTTATTTTAGTTCATTTTAGATTAGTTCAATCCAAATTAGATCAGTTCAGCTCATCTCTGGAGAACAGACCTAACACATGTTATCGTATCTGTGAACTTCAGGAAAACCCCCGGAACCAAAAGCTGGTAGAATATTGCATGAACATGAAGCGCTAAAAAGGGAAAATACATGTCCATTAATTAGTGATGAAAAATGTTCACATTAACTGTCATTCAATTAACTGTTAGATCTCAGAAAATGTTCCCCCGCTTCCAGATATCATTTTCCAACGAGGTTTGACCTCGGATACCAAATACCATAAATAGACAACAGTAATGATCGACCATGAAGCCAAACTTCTAGAAAATGTGAATGTCGAATACCAAAAAAGAGGGGTAACATGACGCATGCAGTGATGCAATAAATACAGGAAACGTCCTGACTCGTTGGAGAATTAATATGTTTATTTCCTTAGTTAAAATTGATGAGTTTAATCATTAAATTTTATTAAATACATAAGTGTTAATTTTATGAAGGGACATATTATCTGATTTCTTGCATTTTAAAATATTATATATTATATTTTCTTTTAAAATGTTAGAAATAATAATTAGAGAGTGACATTTAAAATGGAACATAGGTCCCGTTTTTCTGATATGATTGTCTATTGAACGGAATGAGGGGATATCGAATTGAGTGCAAATTCTCGTTGAACACCGATAATCTGCAAGTTAGCACAAAAATGTTTGTGTATCTATGATGAAATTAAAATGAATAAAATAAGAACATACCGTGATATTTATAAGTGTACAATCCTATAAATTCTTCAAATGCCACTAGGTTTAACACATGTATTCCTTATGAGAATATTCATCTTATCATAATCAATTTGATAAGCTGTCATAATTAGCTCACCAATGACCTCAAGGCTCCATAGACGTTTTTCCGACCCGACATTACATGAAACTAAAATCAAACATAGGGAACATAGAAAGAATAGATCAAAATTGAACTAAATACTTCCTCCCTTCCAATTAAAATAGACATTTTTTTCAATTCAAACTCTGAATATATATTTAAATAGATATACAAGTCTCTATAATAACATATGTGATAATGTTAGATTACTCGTAACATATAGTTTTAAATATTAACTTTTATATGTCGTTATTATAAGTATTTAGCGAATATTAATCAAGTACAAATATAACTAGAAAAGAAGTAGTAATAATTTAAAATTTCACTAAATTGAATTTAAAGGTAACACAAATAGATTAGGTGTAAACTTAGCTAATAATTACTTGCTGTAATCATGGTGGGAATATACGAATGCGTTGTAAATAAATAGCAACACATTATACAGTGCCCTACGTAAATCCATGCATACGAAATAAACCCGTAACACAAAAAAACTCCCCAATTTCCCATCCTCTCCTCCAACAAACTCTCTGGAAACAGATCCAAAAATCTAACTGATTCCGTTTTCGCCACCGCATCGTAGAGGATGGCGGCCTCCAACGGCAGCGAGTACTACGACGTGGTGGTCGGAGACGCCGGGCTCGACACCTTCGGCCGGCCGTCCAACGCCGACCACGTGCTCCAGGACGAGGAGGAGCTCGTCTGGGCGGCGATTGAGCGGCTGCCGTCGCGGAAGCGCTCGAACTTCGCGCTCCTCCGCCGCACGCCGTCGAATTCCGACGACGGAGACCGCCGCACGGAGGCGGTCGACGTCCGGAAGCTCGATCGCTCCGGCCGCGAGCTCGTCGTCGCGAGAGCTCTGGCGACGTCGGAGCAGGATAATTACAAGCTGCTCTCCGCCGTCAAGCAACGCCTCGACAGGTACGGCGCCGACGGCGATTACGCCGGCGAAGGAAACTGCAGATAACTGTGTGTTAAATTTTAATCGGCATGCAACTAATTTCAAGATGTCATGAACAATTTGAAATTTTTAGGGATTTGAATTTTGATTGTATTTTTTGTTAGGGTTGGGATTGAAATACCAAAAGTTGAAGTTCGATATGAGAATTTGAATATCAAGGCGAATGTGGTGTTGGGATCCAGAGCGCTTCCGACGTTGGTTAACTACAGCCGTGATATTGTCGAGGTAATAAAGATTGATTTTTTTCTTAAATATATATTGGTACTGATTTTTTTGATGATTTATTCTTCATTAATGTTATTATTATTTTTATAAAAATATTGTTTATTAATGGTATTGATTTGTATTAATTGCAGCATTTGTTAACTAAGATGAGGATATGCCGACCCAGAAGGCATTCTCTGACCGTTTTGAATGATGTTAGCGGCGTGGTTAATCCTGGAAGGTGCCAAAACTCTTCCTCTCTTTTTTACTTAGGACACTTTATATTTGGACACGAGAATTAAATGAATATTAGATATAAGAGAAAAATTAAAATAAATGTATAATGAATGGATGGAATATGAAGTTTTGTTTTAAACTGTCAAATCAATTAAGATTTTGATGTTTGATGAATTTTCATCTATGCACGAGCCCATCTGACCAACATCTAAACGGGAAATTAAAAGAAATTACATTAATTGGGTCTATAAGTAAACTTATTATTATTGTACATTATATAATAATTTTTTAATATTGCAAGTAATTTTTTTATAATTCTAATTCAACCTAAGATTTCTATGATTTTCCAAGGCCAGTTTGTTACCCAAAACTTTGACCTGTTACAGTGGTATTTTTATAATAAAAAAATTAAATTATTGAAATATAAATAATTAGTTTGATTTTAAAAATTCTGAGAATGAGGTCTGACATGATTGGTTCAATTATTAGGTATAATATTTAGATTGTATGATAAGAGATGCTCTTTAAATAAAGTATATTAAAAATGACCATAGTTAAAAAAATGTAAAAGTTAAAATATATTTTTTGTTAAATATAAGAAGAAGAGGAACGGGGTATTGAATGTGTGTTTGAGTTCTTTTTATAAGTAAAATTGGCTTATTTTAAAAATTAGAGGACAATTTCTATTTTTTGCTCTAAATATACATATATTCTACTTCTAAAATAATTATTATTAAAATTATTTATAAAACATTTTAATGCTTAGATTATAAGAGTTGTCTGATCTTGAGTTGAGTAATGCGAATGTGACAACATGCAGAGGCAATGGAGCATAAAATAAATGAATATTGAACGTGCTGTTTTCCCCACACTTTCTTCCCAACACGCTTCATTTTTTTGATTTTTTTTAAAAACCTAATTAGCATAGATTTGTTGATTAAAGATAAAGCTTTTATATATACTACGTTAGTTTCAATTCAAATTGTATACTTATCATTTTTAGTTTTTTCTAACCAAATTTACTTTTAAATTTTTCTCGATTAAGCAAGCTTTGATTTCAATTTTGTTTAGTTCTTTCCATACTCATTCTTCACACACTTATACGAATATAATATATTTATTGATCCAATTTTATTCTCTTTCATAACTATACAGTCTTCATTATTTTTTTCTTGATGTAGAACTTTAGAGAAAATGTTATTAGCGAAGAAAACAAAGGGAGAGTAATAAGTCAAAGAGAGCATGCAACTAGATTTCATAAGAATATTATATTGAAAAGTGGGTATAATTCTGATTCATCAAAAAATTATAAGGCTTAGGTTAAAACTGATGATTAATGAAAAGAGTTGGGTTTCTAACACCTCCGTCTCTAATGACTTGATTTTATTTAAAACTATTTACTTTCTGTTTTTTTATAATTAGCATTTTTTTTGCAGTGTATATATATTTTTAAAGATGGTAGCACATGACATTAAATTAATGATCGTAAAATAAATTGAATGATTGATATTGTTCTAGTTTTTGACTCTTTTAGCATAAAAGTAGAGTGTGCTAATTTAAATAATTTTTCGTACTCCCTACGTCCCATTTCAATTTTCACCTTGACTTTTAACAGTCAATTTTAAAAAAAATTGATTCTTAATATATTTCATTAAAGATAGTTAAAACTTATACAAATTTGATATCTTGAAAATATATGTTATAACGAATCTAAGTGTATATTGCATACTTATATACCAATTCAATTTTAGTGTCAACGTTAGAAAGTTTGTACTAAATGAATAGTTAAATTGCAACTTGAAATGGAAAAGTGAGAAGAAGCATCGAGCAAACCCTTATCACACTTGCAATGAATTTAGTGAGAACTCTTGATTCTTAATTTTGACTGTTTCATTTCACAGTATTCCGGCGAAATTGTAAATTTTAACTCCGTGCACTTGTTTTACTGCTAGATTGACATTACTTTTGGGACCTCCGGGTTCTGGGAAGTCCACTTTGTTACGAGCTCTTGCTGGCAAAACTGACAAGGGCTTGAAGGTTCGTCATTCTATTTTGCTCAACTTCAGTTCCAGCATGTGGTCAAAATTGACTAAGTTTAATTCTTTTTATTGATATGTAAGTATCATGCGTAGTGTGAAATTTGTCATAGCATGTATTTTCAAAATATCTACCTTTTGATTTTTAGCATAGATTAATGGTGAAACATTTTTTTCGAGTCAACCGTCGAAACTTCAGCTGGGGCAAAGGAGTAGTTGAAAGAAGTTAATTTTCAACTTTTTCTATAGAAAATGTGTTATCACTTGTTGTTCTCCTTTTAATCTGTCTAATTATATTGGTTCCAGCAATGTGGGAGTATCAAATATAATGGTCACACGCTGGATGAGTTTGTTGTGCAAAGGACTTCAGCTTATATAAGTCAGACAGACAATCACATTGCAGAATTGACTGTGAGGGAAAGTTTGGATTTTGCAGCTAGATGCCAAGGTGCAAGTGAAGGTTTTGCAGGTTAATTTCTACTTTTATTTTCTCCAAATTTTACATGTTTCTGTCATTTCCGAAAGCTTAGCTGTAATTTGATCAGAAACCTATGTAAGGATTACTTGTTGTGGTTGTAATGTTTCCTGTGTGGAAATGCAGGGTACATGAAAGATCTCACTCTCTTAGAAAAGGAGAGGAATATTCGTCCGAATCCAGATATTGATGCATTTATGAAGGTATCCTTTTGTAACTTGGTACTCATGATGATGATTCAATGATATAGCACTTGTTTGATGTACACATTATGACTGCTGAGCAAACTTTGGGCGGTTTTCAGGCCTCCACTGTTCGTGGCAAAACACACAGCGTGACAACAGATTATTTCTTGAAGATTCTTGGTCTCGATGTCTGTTCTGATACACGAGTTGGTAATGAAATGCTCAGAGGCATTTCCGGTGGTCAAAGAAAGAGAGTTACTACAGGTTCTTTCTGTCTTTCTTATGATTTGGCGTTGTTGCATGATTTGTTGTTCTGAACTTCTACTAACCTGTTGTAATATATACTGATCTTTCTTTCTTTCATCTATCTATTCTTTTTGTAGGTGAAATGGTGGTTGGCCCCAGGAAAACACTTTTTATGGATGAAATATCCACTGGACTTGATAGTTCTACAACCTACCAAATTGTGAAATGCTTGAGAAATTTTGTCCATTTAATGGAAGGAACCATTTTGATGGCTCTTCTCCAGCCTGCGCCTGAGACTTTCGATCTATTTGATGATTTGGTTGTGTTATCTGAAGGACATATCGTGTATCAAGGTCCTCGGGCGCAAGCCCTGGATTTTTTCGAGTCTCTTGGATTTCGTATACCACCACGCAAGGGTGTTGCAGATTTCCTTCAAGAGGTATATCTTTTCTTGTTCGTTTTGAACATCTTTTTGCTGTCTGATTTTTGCATTGAGCAATGACTTTGATCCTGCACTTACAGGTAACATCGAGAAAGGATCAGGCACAATATTGGGCTGATGGTACAAGACCTTATGTTTTCATGCCTGTATCAAAGATAGCAGAAGCCTTTCAGCTTTCCAGATATGGTCAATCATTAGCAGCTGCTGTTTCTGCTCCATACGATAAAGCGAAAAGTCATCCTTCTGCATTGTCCAATACTAAATTTGCCACATCCCAATGGGATCTCTTTAAAGCATGTTTTTCAAGGGAGGTTCTTCTAATTAAGAGACACTACTTTTTGTACATCTTCAGAACTTGTCAGGTATGTTAACCTTTCTTTCTTTCCATTTGATCTTTCATTTTTGTTTCAGAATCATAATGGCCTTCATTATCAAGTATTTGACGTTTTGTGAAATCTTTTATTCCAACGTGTTACAGGTTGCTTTTGTCGGAGCTGTAACATGTACAATGTTTCTGCGAACAAGAGTGCATCCCACGGATTTGATAAATGGAGATCTCTATCTCGCCTGTTTATTCTTCGGTTTAGTACATATGATGTTTAATGGCTTTACGGAGCTTCCCATTATGATTTCGCGACTTCCTGTCTTTTACAAACAAAGAGACAACTTTTTCCATCCTGCGTGGGCATGGTCTGTCTCAAGTTGGATTCTGCGAGTACCTTACTCGCTTATCGAAGCTGTTGTTTGGTCTTCGATTGTATATTACACCGTAGGATTTGCAGAGAGTCCTATAAGGTACACATTGCCACTCTTCTTCTTCACATTGCTCGATTTAAAAAAAGTGCAGGTTACTGACAGGCTTTTATCCAATGTAAAAATTTTCTAGGTTCTTTCGGTTTATGCTGGTACTTTTCTCAGTCCACCAAATGGCCTTGGGTCTGTTTAGGACAATGGCAGCTGTTTCGCGCGATATAATCATCGCGAATACTTTTGGATCCGCGGCTCTTCTTATTATACTCTTGATGGGGGGCTTCATAATGCCTAAAGGTATGTCCTTATTGAATCAAATGAGTAAGCTTTTCATGCATTGTTTTTCTTGATATTAAGTTAGTCCCATCTTCTCACTTTCTCAGCATTGATCAAGCCATGGTGGGTGTGGGCGTTTTGGGTGTCGCCACTGTCCTATGCCCAGCGCGCCATTTCTGTTAACGAGTTCTCTGCCACGCGATGGATGGAGGTTTTACACTACACAATTACTTTCTGCAAAATTACAACTTACAAAGATATAAATCACTGACTCAAAACTTTGATTTTGCAGAAAATGTATGGAAATACTACTTTGGGAGATGCTCTTCTCCATTCACATGCTCTCCCTAGTGATGGTAATTGGTATTGGATAGGCGTTGGCGTTTTGTTACTATACGCTTTCTTTTTCAACAATGTAGTCACTATCGCCTTGACCTACTTGAATCGTAAGTGATTTGCATTTTTCCACGTAAATGAATGAGAACAGCATACAATGAAAAAGATGACTGATTTTTACCTTCCTCTTGTTTATATAGCGATAGTTACGTCTCAAGCAACAATTCCACCAGAGGTTGTTCAAGAGAACATTGTTGAAATGGGTAAAAATCTCTAAACCTCATTATTAACTTCTGCTGAATCAGTTCTCTTTGAAGGCATTCTAATGTCTTGTTATTCCCTGATAGGGAGCACAACAAAGGACCATCCAAATGACACAGACAATAGGGGTAAAAGTGCAAGAAAAGGAATGATCCTCCCATTTCAGCCACTAACCATGACTTTCCATAATGTCAACTATTTTGTTGACATGCCAAAGGTAACAGCTAAATTGTTCATGCTCATTAGTTATTACACTATACGATGTTTCGCTAGCTGAACAAAAACCATTCTCTCCTTCCAGGAGATGAGTTCTCCGGGAATAACTGAAGGCAGGTTGCAGCTGTTGTCAAATGTGAGTGGAGTGTTCTCACCGGGGGTTCTTACTGCGTTAGTTGGATCCAGTGGAGCGGGCAAGACTACGCTGATGGATGTACTCGCGGGAAGGAAGACAGGTGGGTACATAGAAGGTGATATCAGGATTTCTGGTTACCCGAAACAACAAGACACGTTCGCGAGGATTTCAGGTTACGTTGAACAAAATGATATACATTCTCCACAAGTGACAGTGTATGAGTCCCTTTGGTTTTCTTCCTTTCTTCGCCTGCCTAAAGAAGTAGGCAAAAAGCAAAGAGAGGTAATGTTTCTTCTTCCTTGGTATACAATCCTGATTCAGTGTTTAAACTCGGTTCAATTGTGACTTTGCCAACATTCTACACTCTTTATGTTCTTCAGGAGTTTGTGGAAGAAGTGATGGAATTAGTTGAGCTTGACTCCCTAAGAAATGCATTAGTAGGGTTGCCTGGAAGTACAGGACTTTCTACTGAACAGAGAAAGCGTCTAACAATCGCAGTGGAACTTGTTGCGAATCCTTCCATCATCTTCATGGATGAACCAACCTCTGGCCTCGATGCTCGAGCAGCTGCAATTGTGATGCGAACTGTGCGTAATACTGTGGACACAGGAAGAACAGTAGTCTGCACCATCCATCAGCCGAGTATTGAAATTTTTGAAGCATTCGATGAGGTTAGTATATTTCACTGCAATCTCGATTATATTGGCTAGGATGTTGTCTTCTTCACGTCGTGTTGTGTATGTGATACCATTGGAATTTGAACTTGCAGTTACTTCTTATGAAACGAGGGGGGCGAGTTATATACGGGGGAAAGCTCGGGGAGAAGTCACAAACCATGATCAGCTACTTTGAGGTCAGAATAATACCAGTATCACTGAAATTTTCTTGTTTTTGAGAAGCACTAATTGATTCCTTTTCATTGTGTCATGCAGAGTATTCCCGGGATTCCTCCGATTTCAAGTGGCTATAATCCTGCAACCTGGATGCTTGAAATAAGTACACCTGCTGCTGAGGGTCGAATCAATAGAGATTTTTCCGCTGTCTATAGTAACTCGGAGCAATTTAGGTGATGATTTAGCTCCATTCCTGAGAGTTATATGGCTACTGTCCCTTTACTTTGCCTCTCTCGTAGTTATGTTATTCATTTGAATGCTTTGTTGATGTAGGGAAGTGGAGGCTTCAATTCAACAGGCGAGTGTTCCGCCTGAGGGCTCAGAGCCATTAAAGTTTGATTCCGCATTCGCTCAAGATGCATCCTCTCAGTTCAGAGTATGCTTATGGAAACAAAAGATCATCTACTGGAGAAGCCCCGCATACAACGCTGTGAGGTTGTTTTTTACCACGATGAGTGCTATTATAATTGGCACGATCTTTTGGGACGTTGGCTCAAAAAGGTAATTCTCTCATCAGTTTGTAGTCTTCTTTGGAAAAGAAAGTCCTGTTCTGATAGATGTTCAACCTTTATCTCAGGGACTCAATGCAAAACCTGTTTGTAGTAATGGGAGCTCTATACTCTTCGGTCTTGTTTCTAGGGGTCAATAACTCGTCGTCTGTACAGCCTATTGTTTCTGTTGAGAGAACCGTTTTCTACAGAGAGCGAGCTGCTGGAATGTATGCTGCATTACCTTATGCAGTAGCACAGGTAGATACACTATCAACGTCGATACATCTGTTACTTTCAATCATATGTCGTACTTACAATAAGTTTTTCCTCGATAGGGCCTTGTGGAGATCCCCTATGTTCTTCTCCAGACAGTGATATACGGTGTCATTACGTACTTCATGATCAACTTTGAGAGGACATTTGGTAATTGTCTTTAATTTAATCGCTGTTATCGCAATATTATCTCTAAGCATTGTCTCACGTTGGTTTTTCTATTTTTATTTCTGATGCAGCCAAGTTTATACTCTATGTGGTGTTCATGTTTCTCACCTTCATGTACTTCACATTCTACGGTATGATGGCTGTTGGCCTCACATCAAGTCAGCAAGAGGCTGCCGTCGTCTCTTCTGCATTCTATTCGCTATGGAATCTCCTGTCGGGTTTTCTAGTACCTAAACCGGTAAGTGCCATTTCTGCATAAAATTTTGTCGATTCATTTTCTTGGCTCTAACGCGTCCCTTGATCCTGTTCAGAGCATCCCAGGATGGTGGATATGGTTCTATTACATCTGTCCCGTGGCGTGGACATTGCGAGGCATCATCACCTCACAACTCGGAGATATAGACACGTTGATCAGCGGGCATGGATTCGAAGGTCCTGTGAAGAAGTTCATTGAGGTCAGTCTGGGATATGGTCCTGGAATGATCTGGCCTTCCATCGCCGTGCTTTTGGGATTCAATGTCTTGTTCTTCGGAGCATTCGCGTTTTCTCTCAAACTACTGAATTTTCAGAGGAGGTGAATCTGAAAGGGATGCTGAAAAATCTTGCCAAGTTTATGTGTTGACAGTGAAGCAAGAATGAAGATCCTGAGAGCTTTAGTTTAGAAGTTTGAACTAGAGTAGAAAGGGGCTGTTGGTAAGAATGGTCGTGTATAGCTGATGGATGCAGTATGCAAACTATTTACTGTTCCAGGAAAATAAATTAGTTGGGAAAGATTGAAAGAATGGCCTTAACATAATTTTTTATTCAATAATTTACTTTCTATTTTGAGCAAGCCCACTTGACAGTTGACACGCACGAACACAAGTTTTTTAATTATTTGATATGGAAAAATTGGATAATTTACAAATGAGATTCGAGCTCACGTCATCATACATATTCTAAATACAAATATGTAGTGTTAAAATTATTGTAAAATTAACTCTAATTAAATTTTAGTCGATTTTAAACTTCTTTATTAAAATCAATTAGTGATAGATGAATTTTTTAATTTTTTTTATGATAATCATTTTTGAGTCCGTCTCTTGAAAGACTGTCTTTCCATAACCAAGGTTTTAAGTGTAAATTTGAAGAAATTAAAATTAAATTTTCGGGTTGTATTAATTGGTTCATAAACCTATCACTCTTAAATGTTGCATGATAAATTTTTAATATTGCATCTTAAACCTTTTACTTTTTTATAATTCCAATTCAACTCGTCTTTTCAGATGCCTATGGAAAGACGGTCTTTCCAGATGCCTATGGAAAGACGGTCTTTGCCAAGAATTTGCCATCATTTTTCGTGTAAAATAGTGACCGAAACAAATTAATTTCATCACCACTTGTTTAACTTTAATAAACAGTTAAAAGGGATATAGTATACAAATATAACCTTATATATTTTTAATAAGTGCAAATATAATTATGAGATAATTTTTAGTGCAAATATAACGCTAACTGCTTAATGGAAGTGCAAATATAACCCTATAGACTATATTCCGGCATTGACTGGCCATTGACTAACCAAAAATGACCAAAATGCCCTTTGAATCAAATACAAAAAGTTAAAAGACAAAATTGCCCTTTACCGCACCACTATTCTACCACCACCGCCACTGCTCCACCACCGCCACTGCCGCCGCTCCACCACCTCTGCCACCGAAAAAAGCTTCTCGGCCAATTCTCGATCGATGTCAAAACCCCCACTTTTGGATTCTGACCAACATCGACAGATGGTATCTCCTGATACTAAGAATCGCCGGAAAAACAAAAATTCATCTAGAAACCACCCTAATAACACGATAATTGAACTATCCAATCAAACAAGAAGAAAAATTGAATGAATACCTACCATAGTGGAATAATGATGAGCGGTGGTGAATCTTAGGTGGTGAATTGGCTCCACCCAGCCACTTTCGCCGGAGAAGTTTGCTCACCACTACCCAACGCAACCCGCCGTTTGTTGGAGAGGGTCTTGAGGTGTTTGAGTTCGCCAAGTGGACTGTAATTTCTCCAGAGTTAGGGTTCTGAGTAATCTTGAGAAATTCGTAGGTAGCCGACGCTCGACCGATGGTCAAAAACACCTTCCCGGCGGGGAATCAGACGGAGGTCTGGCCACTAGAGGTGATCCAGTATAATATGGTACCAGAGGTCATCCGAAACATCACCGGAGGAGTGGTCCGCAACCAGGTCTGGATGAAGCAGTTGGGTACAACGAGGCGGTGATGGAGCTCCAGGCGGTGAGATCGGCGACGATACCCGATGAGGACGATGGAGCTACGACGGCAAGATTGGCGGCGATGGCGGTGGAGGTGAGCAGCGAGGAGAACTTTGATGTCGGAGCAGTTGTAGAGAAATGTCGATGTTTTTTGAACTTTTTAATTTTTTTACAGAGGGGTAAAATGGGTTTTTCATTGAATTCCAACCTAAATATGCCGAATTGGGTATATTTGTACTTATACTTACTATCTAGAGTTATATTTACAATTTTAATAATCAAAATGTTATATTTGTACTTATGTGAATTAGGTAGGGTTATATACTCCCTCCGGTCCTCTAATAATGGCCCCCCTTTGATCGCAAAATTTTCCGTAGCATGTTTAACCATCGATAACTTTTGTTGTATACAATAGCAGATATCATGTGAGATGTCTTTGGATTCTCCGTGACATGTAGTTTCTAAAAAGTAAAATTTTATACTCTGTTATTGTAAGCAATCAAAGTTATCGGCGGTTAAACATGCTTTGAAAAATGTCAGAAGAAAGGGGACCATTATTATTGGACCAGACGGAGTATGCACTTTTCTCTTTATTTTTTCTATAAAAGGATTATGATTCAAATGTTCATTAAATTAAATCTTATGAAAATTATGTTTTGGAATCATAATAATATGTGATACATGTGCAGTCTAGAATTTTATTAGGGCACTATTTTTTTTAGTTTAAAAAATGTGGTATTCATTCTCGTTAATTCAAAGGTTGTTACTTTATTGTGCTAAATTTGGGCAGCACAACCCCTTCTACCCAACAACCATAACTAATTTTACTGAACTTGAAAACCATTGTTTGACTCGCACAATATGGGGTGAGCCGGGTGAGCCTCCCACAAATGAACATGTCAATCCATAATAAATTCCTAGATTAATATTTACATGCCATATTGGCAGTCAATTACTCGATACGTGACTCCAAAATTCTCTCCTTCACCAGATTGCATCAACGCTATAATTTTGGTGAGGGTGCTGCTGAATTTCTCTAATCATTGGTGGAAAGTGCCTGCCAAAGAGGTGTCGAGTGCATGTTCATTTTGTTTTGAAGTAGAACAGTATTGCGTTGCCTCCATATTTATTCAGGGTTGGTAAAGATATTCCCCACCGGATTACCACAACTCAATAGTTTGAGATTTTGCCTTTGAGCCGCTTAGGAGGTTGTCACTGCATTTCTTCGGCCAGCGGTGGGAAGATTTCTAAGTCACGCCGGAGTCGCGAGATCACCAACAATAAACTACGAAAATAAAAATGTCAAAATAGGAACTAAAATTAAAATTAAACTAAAACCCCTGATGTCATTCTAGGTGAGCCAATCTATAACCCAACTCTCATACAACCCAGAAGTAGGCACCAATTAGGGAGTGTTGCCCTCTAAACCCACCGCAAATATGGTGTTGCTGGTCAATGGAGATTCTGGTGTGCGCCAAAAAGCACCGTTCAACGAGTACAGATTACGCAGGAAGACTTGTTTTAATATTTTTTAGTGAGTCAGGCCATATATTCTCCACAAGATGACCCATTTTTGTTGCAGCCCAAAACCCACCACCACTACTAAACAAATCATTTGGACGGTCCGAGCGTAGCCAAGATATCGTCTGTCCAGCGTCATCCACCAATTCACATCATTTCTCTGCCACAACCACCACAAGCTTGTCGTGGCTATAGCTAGTGGTTGCATGTGTTTATTGGATGACAAGGTGTGAGGATGTGTTTTATGGTTGGGATAAAATAAAATATTTTTGTGTTGGACGTGCATGATGGATTTCAGGGAGGGGTGGAGCGCTGAACGATGCAAAAGCTGTGTTTAGTCCCTTGCCAGTTTCTCTGTTTGGCCTCTCGCCAGCTTCTGTGTATCGCGGCTGCTGTGTTTGCTGCCTTTGGATCGCCAAAGTTGAGCAGATATGGTGGTTGTGTATGCCTATCTCCAGCCTCTGTCCTTGGCCCATCGTCGGGACTACTGCGTCGTCCGGTCATTTTCCATCTCATCTAGCGGCCCGGTTCTACGAGCTATAGATCTCTTTAGGCCCACTTCTTTGTTCCACCGACCAGCCAACTTTGTGAAAGCTCTCACCAAAAGATTTGCCGATCTGTGAACCATTAACTAGGTTTTGGTTTTGAGTGTTGAACCTTCTGGTTTTCGAGAGAGTATTTTTATTGTGACTTTGGGCTTTTTTACTAGGTACTCAAACAACAGTACAAAAACATTAAATGCCACACACACAAAAATAAAAGGTTTGTACATTCTTTTGATTATTACCGGTAGCTAAATATAACCAACTAGAATTTACTCTGCCATTTTTAACCATAAGCCACCAAATCTTAAAATTTTAATTTTTGATGGCTTTCACTCCTCTCAATTACACCACCCGCATTCATGTGCTTTACATAACGCTCACTCCCTTAAACTACATGATGTGGAAATGTCAAGTCAAAGTGTTGGTCAAAGCTGAGGGTTTATTTGACTTTCTTGACGACATGTTTTCCATAGTTTCTTTTGACGCCGACCCATCCTTCCCTGAGTCCCCCCATCTCTCTCTTGCTCTTTCTCTGTCTCATGCCAGTGTCTTGGACTGCTTAGGATAACTAGTTGCAAGGCCTCCTCTGCTCGTTGCTTTCTTAAGAGGCGATACTTGGGACAATTGGTTGTGATTCACTTAACTTGACATAAAGATTAAGGAAATGTATTTTAAAAAGTATAGAAAGCCTAGTTTTCATTAAATCTTCTTCATTTATTGCTTATCTACCATGGGATTTCATCCCCCTTGTTATGGGCTTTAGTTATCTAAGATAAATATACTCTTGTGAGCAATTGGTAAGCATTTATAGTATGAATTAGTGAGATTTGGTTTATCCTATTTCGTGCTTTGATTACCAAGTATGTTTTATTATTTTTTGTGTGATTAATGCATAATTTAGACTAGGATGATCAACTAGTTGATGATTATGAATTGATTGTTTGCGAAGTTTTCGGTCAAACCCAGAAGACTTTGTCGTTTAGTCAATGTGATTATTGTTGATCGATGTTAGGTTATCATTAGGAGTGATAACTAATTATAATTGTTGATTGATGAAATTTCTTAGTTTTAGGATGAATTTGAATGGATTTGACTAATTATCAATGTGGCTCACTAATAACGATTAGCATGAAGGCCGATCCTCGCAGTGGTTATTAGTAAATATACTTGTGCTATCTATATGTTTCTCGCTTGTAGGACATTTTGGTAGTTTTATTGGGTCTCCATGTTTATTGCTACTCTCAGAGAAGTCTATGACCCCGATTGTCTAGAGTGACTCGAGGACAAGGTTATTGTGTGGTACCGATTACTCACACTAACTATAACCGGGGAGAGGTGAGAAATGTCTTCACTTGAAAGGTGTTGACAAGTTCTCCACAATATGTTGTCAATGCATATAAGTAGGATAATTAGTCGATGAGCAAAGGATAACTAGAAATGTAAACCAATTGCGCCCAAGACTCGTTATCATCTTAATTATATCTTTCATGCTAATTGTGATCGTATTTACATCGTTTGTTCTAATTTTTTGTTAATCTAGTTTCTTAACGTAGTTGTGGTGTTTTCTAAACTCAAAAACCCTCCACTTTGTTATCACACTGGTAGAGTGACTTCTTCGTATATTTTTAATTACATTTAACACCCGATAAAAACCCCTTCCTAGTGGATGACCCCGTGTTACCACCAGCTACTATTTAGTAGTAAGCCATAATCCGGGCACATAAATACTATCTTTGGGAGGCACGATGACGACCTCCCACTAATCTGGGGTTTCGATTGTTTATGCTTTACTTCCCGAGTACCCGAAGACGTGATAAATTTGCCTCTAGAAGTCGCCGATGTGTCTTTCTTGGTTACTATGTCGGAAAGAAGGCATGTCATATTTATGATTTGGACTCTCGGACTTTATTCGACAGCCGTGATATGTGTATTATGAGGACCAGTTCTCTTATGCTTCTTGGAAACCTGATACCCAAACCGATGCAATTGTTCAGCTTGTCGACGTCGCTTTCACAACATTGCCATTTATTCTACCCAACATGGGACTCGCCGTTAATTTGTCCACGCATCGTCCCACTTGCTGTCGACTCATTCATTGCCACCACGTTGACTTCCACTAATGAATCATTCACCGCCAATCGTCTGTCGTCTCCACTTGCCCCCACTCCTCCGAGCTCCTCGCTGGAGATGCCGCTACCAAATTCTCACACTGTAGCCAACTCGAAAAACCCTTTGTTGGTCTACCCTCCACCCTTTGCCAATCATATGATCTTGAATGCTCCCGATGTCGTGCTACCGGCTCCTGTCACCTCCGACGAGATGGCTTTTGATCCTGAGTCTGAGGTGACACCAGGTCCCATTCGACAGAGTTCGTGTGCCCGTCGTCTGTCTGCTCATTTTTAATATTATATTTTCTCTGCCATCTCCAAGACCCCCCTCAACTGTTGCTACATCTCTATCGCATTCGTCACTGTCCTCATGTATTACTTGTTTATAGGCAACTAATTAACTGCCTTTCCGTTGGAACAAAAACGTGACCTCGTGTGTGTCTGAGCCGGGGTTTGAGGATCCTGCTTGCTACCATCGTTTGATTAGGAGAATGATTTATCTTACTATCACTCAACTTGAGTTAAGTTATTATATTTGCACTCTTGCACAATTTATGCAGGAACCACATGTGACACACTAGCATGTGGCGTTACATGTTCTTCACTACTTGAAGCAACATCTAGGTTAGGAAGTTTTTCTTATTGCTAGTTAAGAGTTCTTTGCATTTAACTGCTTATTGTGATTCAGACTGGGCAGACTATCCTATTACTCAATGTTCTATGTCTGAATATTTTGTGATGCTTGGCGAGCCTCTTGTATCTTGGAAGACTAAGAAGCAGCCTATGGTTTCTCACTACCATGCTATGGTTGTGGTTTTTTGTGAGTTGATCTGGCTTAATTCTCTTATTCGTTCGCTTGGTGTTGGTCATTCTTCTCCCATGAGCTTATTTTTTTATAGTTAAGTTGCTATTCACATTGTTGTAGGATTTTCCATGAGCGTACGAAACCTATTGAAATTGATTGTCATTTTTTTCGAGATCTTGTTAAGTCTGGTGAGGTTCTCACTCATCATATTGGCACCTCAAGTCAACTAGCTAAATGCCAAAGCACTTAATCGTCATCAGTTTCAGTTACTACTTCGCAAGGTATGCGTTTTGGATTTACACGCTCCAACTTAGGGAGGAGTAATGTGTACATTTAGATATATTATGATTATATTATATTATATTATGTAACATTCCATTATTAATAGGTTTAGGTAAATATGCCTAGATTAGAATCATTTTTCATAGTTTAGTTTCATTTTTCTGTTGGCCTTTGGTCTCTTGTGTTTTGCCCTAAATACATGGTTTTTCTATAATTAATACAATCACCGATTATATTTTCAATAACCCTAAATTAAAAATGTGATCACGTTATCCTTCCGACTTTGATTGTTGGTACGACGAAATTAATAAAATAAATTACAACAAAAATCAATGTTGGAAGGCTATTTTATTCCCTTTTCGTACTGTTACAACATCAAAAAAGTTTTTTCTAAAAATATTTCTTGGAGTTGGAACTCCTTATGACTTCCATCTCATCACATTTTTATCTTTGATTTTCTTAGAGTTGAAATTGCAGAATTTTTTACTCCTTTATTATTTTTTATTTTCATAAACCAAAATTAAAAGTACGAGATTAAAAACTCTAATATTTTTCCACTGGTGATAAGCGTAAATATTTTTATGTACTGCACTGTAAGTTGAACTAATCGTATCTTTCACATATTAAAAAGATAACGATAAAAATGGAAAGCTGACTTGCTACATTTTACAATAAAGTTACAGAACGTTGTCATTTTTTATAATCCAAAATGGTTGTTTCCTCAAACTATGCGCTAGACAGCATAAACCTGGCCTTCTAAATATAACACTACTACTCCCTATTCAAATAATGAAAATCAAACACTTTTATAAAACACTGTATTCCAACTTTTAACAATTAATAGAGAACATTTTTATCTTTTATGGCAAACCGTGCCGAACAAGACGCCAAATGGAATACTTCTCTCCATATTACTAATTTTTAGAATAAACCTAGCTAGCTACCAACAATGTCAGAATAATTATTAGAGTTCATCTCTTAAAAAACGATATTTACATAAGTTATAGAAAGATCTGGCATTAATCGGATCATAAATTTATAACTATTGCACGTTGCATTATAAATTTTGAATATTGTCACTAAAACCTTTTATCTTTCTATAATTCTAATTCAACCTCATCTTTTCATATGTCTATGGAAAGATGATTTTTCCCAAGATTTTGCCTAATTATTATGTAGACAAAGTCTTGTGCGAGACGGTCTCACAGCGAGACAGTCTCGCAGTGAGACCAGTGATTGATTTTATAAATAATAGAGACTTAATTAGGATGGGGTATTAATTATAATTTTCAAATTCTTTAGGGATTAATTTGTAAATGAATTAAATTTGACCCTACCCTTACTATTCATCATCTATTAGTCTTCCCCTCATTCTAACATTTTCTTTCTCTCTAAAAAACTGCTCGTTTCTTTCTCTTATTTCCCCCCTTTTCTGGTGACCTAGGTTTGTTATTCCGGATGCGATTCTCTACTTTCATCCATTTTCTTTGCTTAATACACGTCAGATCGTGTTGCATGTGAGTGAAATTTGAGCTTCTGGTCCGATTATTGGAATTTCATCTCTGTTCGTTTGCTAATCGGTTTGCTTTTGTATCAGGTAATACCGACGACCTAGCTTAATGTTTATGGCCTATAATCTTTAATTTTAGCCAATTTCGTTGTTTAATAAACATTTTTGTCGGTGAACTATGAGTTTTCTGTCTGATTTCTCCAGTTTTTACTCTGTTCGCTTGGAAGTTGTTATCACATCTGATTAAGTAATTGCGACGCTGAAGGTTTTTCATATATATATATATATATTATTAGGTTTTTATTGATGTCGATCATTTTTAAGTGTATTATTATTGATGTTATTCATTTTGTAGATGTCAAAGAAAAGATCAGGTCAAGTTGATTCTGTTAATTTAGAAGAAGCTGTGTTAAAAATAGCTAAATCTTACTCCCATCCTTCCGGTTCTTCGAAGGTCGATGTATAGGAGAAGAAGGAGTCTTCTTCTCAAGGTTTGTTGCTTTTATTTATTTGGCGGGAGTATTTGAATGTATTACTATATTTGTTTTTTTTCCGTTTAGGGTTTTAAGTGATATTTTACTATTTCAATATGATGTTTCAAGGTTTTCATTTGACTTCCCTTCATGTTTATGCTAATGTTGTTATTAATGTTTCTTTTGGAAGTGTATTATGTACTCTCTCCGTCCCATCTCAAATTTCATGGAATCTTTTTCAAGGTTACCAAGAAGCATGTTTGACTGTTAATGTGTTTAACTACGTATAATAACTATAAATTTAAATTTTGATATTTAGAAACTACTTATTGCGACGAATCCAACCATATCATATATTATAATATTAATGTTTATATATATATTCAAACATGTTGTCAAAATTGGACACTGAATAGTGACATAAAGTGAAGTATGAAGTTTGTGTTGGGACAGAGGGAGTATATAGATCTTATTATTTGTGTTTTATATTGTTATTGCTTGATTTTTTAAATTACAGTATTTCTATTGTGATTTTCAGTAGGAGTGATGATTTAAGTATCTCAGTTGATGTTTTTATTATTTCTGGTTTTGCGTGATGCTTTACAATTTCGATTTGACGAAACAAGTATTCCAATTGAATTTATTGTTCCTGTACTGATGTTGCTTTGTACTATGTGGTTCTATGTGTGATGATGGTGTCAGTTTTTAGTAGTATGTGTTAATTATTTCTATATGATGTTGTGTGTGTGCTGGTTTCACATTTTTGTATGGGCGCATTTTTTTCTTCTTTTTCTCAGAATGATGTTGTTAGGTTTTCCATTGATATTTTACATTTCTTGATTGATCATTTGTTTTGTTTATTTGATTATCCTAAATTATAGTTTTAAACTTGCATTCTGTTTAATGTTTCTGACTTTCTGTGAATATTTATATATTTGTATGTGTGCTGCTGTTATTTATGATATGAATTGTTTTTTCTTCTTTTTTTAGATTGTGGTGGTCCTGTCAGAAAATCTGATAGAATTCGTTGTCCGACGACTCTGACATTTACTGCAAGTATTTTTTTATATGTATAATTTTGTTTTCTATTTTTTAACCTTTATTAATGTTTTGTTTTCCCTTCAGTGTCGAGCCTAAGAAATGTAAAAAAGAAGAAAGTGGCCGAGGTGTCTATTCCAGCATCTCCAGGCCCCGATGCTTCTGTCCCAAAAGAAAATATCTGAAAAAGGCGTGTAAGGAAAGTTGCTGTTAAACGGTTCAAACTGATGAGTGGTAAGGCTAAAGTCGTGATTGAGCGTGAGAGCGATTCTGAGGGCCAAGGTATCATTCAAATTTTAATTATGTGTTTTATTATCTGATTTTTTATTAATTTGATACTACCGATTTTAATCTTTCATGATGTTTCATGTTTTTTAGAAGAGGGTGCCAGTAATGTTCATTCCAATCAAGTAGCATCTGCTTCAGCTGAGAAGGCAACTGGTAATATTTATACTTTTGATAAATTTTTCAGTTGATATTTTATTAATTACTCTTTACCTTTTACCAATATGGTTTGATGTTTCATATAATTCAGGTTAGGGGCTTAGTCAAGTTTCTACTGAGCCTGAAAAATCTGCTAAAAAGGGTAAAAATAGTTTTCTCTTTTAATATATTTTTTCTTATGATTTTTTATGTTTTATTAATTACTCTTTACCTTTTACTAATATGGTTTGATATTTCATATAATTCAGGTGAGGGTGTCAGTCAAGTTTCTGCTGAGCCTGAAAAAAATATTTGCTAAGAAGGGTAAAAATACTTTTCCTCTTTCATGCTTCTTTTTCTAATTATTGAAGTTTCAGAAATTACACTTTTCCTTTTACCACTATGGTTTGATGTTTCATACAATTCAGGTGAGGGTGTCAGTCAAATTTCTGCTCAGTCTTCAAAATCTGTTAATAAGGGTAAACATATTTTTTTCTTTTAATAATTATTTTATTATTTTTGATGTTTTATTTTTTGCTTCTTCCTGTTTAGTAATTTGATCTTGATGTTTTATTTTTTTTTACTTATTTCTGTTTAGTAATTTGAGCATGATATTTTAATATATCTATCTATGTTGTTGCTGAAAATGTTTTTTCAGCTGGAAAGAAGCTCTAGTCAAAGCTTCTTTTCATATCTATATTGACTGATGTTGGAGTCACTGATATTTTATCTGGTAATTTTTGTTTAACCCTCATGTTTTAAATTATCAATTCTCTTTATATTTTTGTGTTACACCTTCATTTAACTGTGTTTTTATTCTTTTTGTTTGTAGAGGAGATCTTCAGTACTGCCCCTTCTCAATCTCAAACACTTGATGGTCTGATTGATGATGAAAAGGAGACAAGTGATCAGGGGTCTAAAAATGAAGATGGTTCTGAATCAGATCACAGTTCGGACAATGAAGATGATAAAGCAGATGATGTCGAAGAAGGTGGAGAAGGTGACAATGAATATGACAATGAAGAGAAGGAAGGTGAAGAAAATTTGGATGAAGGTGAAAAATTTGACAAGGAGGATGATTCAGAGAAAGTTGTTGATGTTCCACAACAATCTGGTGATGTTAATGGTAGTAAGTCTGGCAGTGAGGAGAATTCTGGTGATGATGATGAGAACAAATTAGTGAGTGACATGATCATTCTGATGAGGAGGAGGAGGATGAAGTTAGGTCGGATGAGAAGGGTGGCTGTGTTGATTCAGATGAGGAAGGTTGCAAAGTTGTTTCTGTAAGTAAGAGGGTTAACGAGGAGGGCGAAGATGAGGGTAAAGGGAAAGGGAAATCTGTTGGTAAAGGGGAATCTGTCGTAAGTAATAGGGTTAGAGAGGATGGTGAAGATGAGGGTAAAGGGAAAGGGAAATCTGTAGGTATAGGGGAATCTGTTGTAAGTAAGAGGGTTAGAGAGGAGGGTGCAGGACTTATGAAGTTCAAAGTTCTGAAGGTTGTATATGATGCATCAAGATATATATATATATATATATATATAAATCTTGTTATAGTTTTAAAATATGTTTCATCTTTTTTATTGTTGATTATTTATTTTATTTTATTTTTGCAGCTCGAAGAGGGCTACTCTACGAAGTGTAGCCCTAGTAAGATTGTAAAGATTGTGAAATCATTGACTGATGGGCAGATCATGTCAGTTATTGAGATAGGGTTTGAAGGATTTTGAAGATTAATTTTGGTATTTTGCCCAAAAATGCGATTCACTTTCTGGTTTCTAACTTCAACCCCATCAGTCGCTTGCAGCGCATAGGTAGTGATAAGTTTTATATTACTAAGGATGATGTTTATGTTGCAATGTGTCCTCCTATAAGTGACATTGAGCTTGTAGAAGTTAGTAACTCTGGTAAGGTGGATAATAGGGACATGGAATTGAGGCATAAATGGAAGATGGAACTAGAGGCTGATAAAATGATAATATTCCATGTGATAGGCTTCTTGGTAAGATATCTTTGTTGAACGAAGGAGGTGATGATTTTAAGAAGTAATTTTTGTATGTATGTGTTGTGTAATTTCCTTTGCCCTACATCTAAAAGTACTGTTGATTTTAAGTTGTTGAGGGTTGTGGAAAATGTGAATGAGATCATGAACATGGATTGGTGGGTTTGTGCTGAAAAATTTTTGTGATGTTGTTGAGAGGTATAACAATGGGCCATTTGATGTTGTAAA
>JAULKM010000007.1:18101236-18112840 GCA_032355605.1 Rubia tinctorum
AGTTATTAATGGTCAAACATGCCTTGAGAAAAAAGGTAAAAAAAGTGTGACAAACACTTTTGAACGGAGGGAGTATTAAATTTAGAAATATTTTTTATATTATATATTATATATTTTCACATTCAAATAGAAAATAGGCAAAGTATTGAAAAATACCATTTTCCATAGATTTATGGAAATACGAAATTTAATTAAAATAATAAAAAGGTAAAAGTTCTAGTTGCAATATTAAAAAAATAGTATGTAACGTGTAATAGTTATAAGTAATTTATGACCCGATTACTACAACACAAAAATTTTATCTTCAATTCTTCTAATTTACAGTTTAAACTTTGATTTTTCCATGACTTATGGAAAGATAGTATTTCAAGAGACAAACTCTAGAAAATATTACTTGTTTTAACTTTTAAGTATAATATTTAAATTTTATTAAAAATTATAATTTAAAGTAAAAAATATAGTGGACTGTCCATAAACTTAAGAACATGCCACCTTTTATAAGACTTTATCCTTATTAATAATTTATCTATTTAAAAAGGCAAAGTTTTGAGAAAGTTCATCTTTTTATAGGCATGTGGAAATATGAGGTTGAATTAGAATTATTGACAGGTAAAAAGTTTTAGTTGTAATATCAAAAATTTATTCACTCCGTCTCACAACCATTGACCACTTTTCTATTTTAATCTGTCCCACAAGTTTTGGCCAATTTTGAAGCTTACTTATTTTAGTAAAATTGAGTGGTTATTAGTTGAGACACATCTAATTTCTTAAATATTGAGCCAAAAAGTGATACGTCATTAGTTGTAGTACGGAGGGAGTATTATGCAACATGCAGGACCCGATTAATGCAACAAATTTTTTATATTGAATTTTTTATTTTTCAGTTTAAACTTTGGTCTTTCCATATTTGAACGGACATACTCTTTAAAAAAATAAAAAATATAAATTCACCTTTCATGATTTAAGAAATTAACTGTATCATAATTTAGATATTGGATAAGATATCATAAGTTGGGATATAGTTTATCGTAGTTTCCTACTCCGTTTCATTAGATGTGACATACTTTCCTTTTTTTTGGTTGTTTTTGTGAATTTGACACTTTTATTTTATGGCAATATTCCTTTCAATTTCATCCATTCATTTTATTTTTTCCTTTCTAAATTCAATTTCATCCACACATTGGCACCTAAAACAAACCAGAAGTAGTATTTTGTTTTTTTATAAAGTAGGAAAAGGAAAATAGGAAAAGTCTCGTGTATGTCCATGATTGATTCACTTTCTTGTAAAATTTTAATAAACATTCCCAGAATCCAGCGGTACCACATATCTCACTCACCCACCATTCTCTGCTTTTCGTTTCACCGCTCCCTGGTCCTTAACGTTGTTCCCTTTCTCCAATTCTCAAATCAAAATTTCCAGGGTTTTGATTAATCCATAAAATTAATCCGAACCCCCAATTTTGGTCTCTATCATCCTCAATTTCCACCGGCAAACCCCGATCGATCTGTTGTGAAATAGGGTTTTGTATGTTAAGTTAGGGTTTCCAATCGGGATGAGGAAGAAGAGATCCAAGAGATCCAAGAGCTCCGGCCAGCGCCAGGCGGCGGAGGCGGAGAAGAAGGTGATTGAAAGCCTCGCGGAGGCGTTCAGCTTCCCCTCCTTCGAGGAGGCAGCCGCGGCGTATAAAGAAGCCGGCGGCGACGCCAACAAGGCGGCGGATATACTAGGGAATTTGACCCTAGCGGAGGAGGGTAGTAGTTCGAGTGGGAACTGGGCGTCGAGTTCGAGCTCGTCCGGGACGACGTCGTCTTCCGAGGCTTTCAGGTACGGTAGTAGTGGTGGTAATTGGAATGTGAGCGGATTCCGGGGCCAGAAAGGGCGGCCGAAGAAGGTGGTGGCAGCTGCCGGGACGGTGTCTACTATGCTGGGGAAGGACTACGTGAGGTCGGTGCAGAAGCGAACTTCTTGGAAGTCGAAAGGGGTTGGGGAGGAGGTGTGGAGCGAGGCGGAGCAGTTTCTGTGGTCAATGCTCGGCGAAGAGACGGAGTTGAATATGGCCGTGGTTAGAGACGTGCTCTGTGAGTGGCATATTAGTAATTGTTTAGTTTGTGGTGTTCTGTTGTTTCTGTATTGATTTAAGATGCGTATTCTTGTGGCAGGTGGTTGCGGGTATGATGTCGAGAAGGTGGATTTCTGGTTTTCATGTAGCTCTGTTTTGATTGTTTAGACATTGCCTCATATCATTGTGGTTTTTTTTTGCTTTCCAGGCTTTGAATACTCTGCTGGAGTTGTCGTCTTCCATGTCTGTGCCATCTCAGTTTGGGGCATCTGATGCTTGCTCACCGCTAGAATTGAGTGACAGTGTACGTTCTGTGTTCCAGCTGGTGGTTTTGTGCTGTTTTAACCTAGCGCTGCTGTAGCTTGGGTTGCTAGATATTGCGAAATTTAAACTATGGGTGTGAACAATGAAAGGATTGGAACACAACATTCGCTTGTTGGTCAAACTTGTTCTGTTGGGTGTAGTGTGAGATCTGCATGATGTTTGCTGCTGTTGTGACGTGTTGGTTTGTAGGAGCTTTAGAAATTAGTTGTGCAGCTGTCCATTTGCTCTTGAAGTGGTTGTATACTGTGGTATGGATGTGGAAGGCAATGACGATAACAACAGTTTCTGATTCTGGGGAATGTTAATTTTTGAAAATTGGGGGTTGCTGCCATGGATCTAATTATGTTTTTCTTATTTGCGGGACTGCAGGCTATGCTTTTCGTATTTTATTGATTTGGTTGATATGCTTGCACGAGTCTTTTGCCTTTTCTCTGTAGTCTGACCCTCCCATCATGCCCTACTGTTTACCCTTTTATGTGGGTGAAGTGTTTGTAATATCTTGGTTTAGTGCTGTTTCATTTTATGATCTCTAGCATATCATATATGCCTCTCATATGTCTGTGTTTTGAATCAATTTGCAAGTCTGTGGAACATTACCAGTGTTGGTGCCAATCTAGTTGTCCTGGTAATGAAAATGGTTTTATTGCAATCTTGTGTTCACACAAATTGGAGACCCAGTTTTTCCCCCTATTTCTTTCTTCTATTTTGTTGTATTTTTCTCTTGACTTATGAGTGGTTGTTTCTTTCAGCTAACAGATAGGACATCTGACTCAGCTTCTCATTCTTCTGAGACTGATAATGAGTGGTTTAAGGAACATCATGGCAGGTTATTCATTGACTTTGTTTTTTTAAATTTTATTTTTCAATAATCAATCAGGTAATTTGATTTTTGTCCTTTTATCCTTTCTGCTATGGGTGAGCTTGGTTTATTAAAAGTAATTGTCTTTCTCAATATTAAGTTTTTGTGCACAATCATTACTATTTTTCTTTATCTACACATGAACCATAAGCTAAGCGACTTGCATAATTTAAGGGGAAGTCGCTAATCGCTAAGCAATTTGGTGAGCAGAGACTATTGAAAATATTGTGCTGTTTAAAGGCCAGAATGGTATTTACTTTTGACTCTTTGGTGGGGAGAGCTTGTATCTTCAACACCCAAATACAAATTTTTATCATGATTTTGAGTAATAATTTTTCAATGAGGTTTTTAATATATTATGGTCAGTTGCTAATAGTGAATGAAGCAAGAATGAGCTTTCCCCCCATGCTATATTGGTATTATCTTCCATTTGTCCTTGAGTAGCCTGCTATGTGGTCATTTGTGTTTTAGGAGCTTTTTCCAAGTTCTTTCTGCTGGCATTGATGCTTCCGCTGCTAAAAGCCCTGTAGTAGAGTCACAACTGTCTCAACAAGTTTTGGAATCGTTATTTAACATGCCAACACCCAAGAGTGCTGAACATGAACCTAACACCATGAACTGGAGGAATATTGTAAGAAAAATGACTTCTTTGGGACAGGGTGGTGAAACCTATTCTGGAGGTGGTGAAACAATGACGCTATCCTCTGGTATATTGCATCTCCTTTCATTTATTGTTTTTGGCCTTGATGCATTGCAACTCTGTCTTGTCTTGTGATTTTGACTGGTACCATCATATAGTAAATCTTCACTTCACTTTGTCATTCTCATGCTCTCTGCTCGCTCCATTTCTTAGAATTCTTCCTTTGTTCATGATATGCCTAGCTGCTACTGTGTGGTCCCAAATGATGATACTATTAAGGAGAAGTGTATGAAGCAATGCATTCATGACGTTTATTTTTTGTATTCCGAAAAAAATTCGATTGACTGGGTACTAAATGCAAAAACCATTGTCATCTTAGTAAAATGGAGCATCAAATTATGATGAAATCTTGGGATTCTTTCATTCCCCTCTCCACTCTTTGCTTCCTGCCTTTGTGTATTTGTAATAATGAGTACTTTAACAAAGTGCTTATTCTACTTTCTGACCCAAACAGTTCTTTCATCGCACATGCATACTGAAACTGTCAGAATTTATTAAAATGCATAGCTTTACATTCTGAACTGCTACATTCGAATTCCTAATTGTAGCTAAAGGAGAGGACTATCAGGTGCTTAGACAAGATGCCCGGCAGCACTGGGACTCTATGAAATTATGCTATAAGAAGGTATTATAGATTTCGCTACTCCTGTAACTGCAAAACTTCAGATGTATCTCCACTTCGTGAAATTGAATTTTTCCTTTTTCTTTTCCAGGCTGCAACTGCATTCTCTAACGGAGATAAGGTTTATGCATCTTATATGTCTGATCAGGTATGTGTATGGTATATGAAGTTTTGATGAGAACTTAAAGAAAGACAGTCCATTGGCCGTTTCTTCTACACCGCATACCATTTATTTCCAAATTGTATCATAAAAAAATTGCTAATCAGTTATTTATAAAAATAAAATGTAAAGTAGTTTGTGCTAGCAACAGATGTAAAGTAGCTTGTATTTATCATGTTTTTGTACCATTGAATCGTATGCTTAAAATGGAGAGGGAACTAGAGAGATACAGCTAAGTGCTAAATTGGAACTCTAGGAGTTAATTGTGCAAAATAGAATCATTCTTCCTTCACGCATAGGATTACCTCAAGGAGTTTTGAGGACCGTATATTGTTGCAGGGGAGGGCACACAACAAGATAGCTCGAGAATCAGAGGAAAAAGCTAGCAGGGATATATTTGAATCTCGGTAAGCCTAAGAAGTTGTATATACAAGTTCTGTGTTCTTTGCTCTTTACTGTTGTAATCTTACTGACTTGAGATTTCAGGAACAAAACCATAGAAAATGTGATCACCATTGATTTGCACGGGCAGCATGTCAAGGAAGCAATGAGACTTCTGAAACTACATCTCCTCTTTGGAGCATGTGTGCGCTGTAAGCATCTATATGTCTTGTTTGTGTATGCAGCAGATTTACTTGGATATTCCTTCCTACAAGTTCTAGGCTATGACAGTTTTCTGCACTTCCCATTCTACTTGTTGTAGCTGTTCAGACTTTCAAGGTAATTACCGGATGCGGGAGCCATGGCCTCGGGAAATCAAAGCTGAAACAGTCGGTATGGGTTCTAAGCATTACACGCTGTACTGAACTGTTCAGAAAATTATTGTGACGCACATACACACTCACACTGGAATGTTCTCTTCTGCGCACATCTATTGAACAGTAGTATGGACTTTGTTCAGTGATGTCTTTTTAACAGTATTCCTCTGAAAAGAAATGATTTGAACCCTATAGCATGTACAAATGTACTTGAGAAACCACTTGATCATAGCCTACCACATACCTTTGATTTATGTGTATTTGTGTTAGGTGGTTAATCTGTTGGAGAGGGAAAACATTAAGTGGACAGAAGAAAACAGGGGAATGCTTATTGTGAAACTGAACGGGCAGACACAGTTCGCCTTTGTAGATTCCGACATTGATGATGACTAGTACCGGGGGAGCAATGTTAGTTATATTTAGATCTGTTTGTTTTATAGCTGAAGTTTGTAGATAAATTATATCTGCATTTGACAGTTAGTGGTGAGTTCAGACAGACTTGTGGTACATGTACATTGTAACTCTAGATATGATGAAGGTGATGAGGATATGATTATCGGCACTGTTAAAGCTTATGCGGTGAGCTTGAACTTGAAGACTTGATGTACACTTTTAGTTCTGTAAAGAGCTAATGTCACAATTTAATTTACAAAGACATTTGCAATTTATTTGCCTTCAATCATTATTTGATGTTTTTTGCATGGGACAATGATGTATTTTTTAACATTACACTTCGCAACTGAAGTACTCCCATTATCTCGCTTTAGGGGGAGTTTTTTGTGTCAGAATTTGAATACTCATTCTGTCCAAGCCAAGGTTACACTCTTACTTTTTGTACATTGTTTAAAAAATATGTTTAATCGTCACTATATTTATCCATGTACAATAATGATAAATAAAAATTTAACATTTGGAAATTAATTGTTACGATGAATTGAACAATGTTATATACGATACTATTATTGTTCATATTAATTCAACTATGTCATCCAACTTTGTAGAGAGAAAATAATGCAAATTCAGTTGGGACAGAGGGAGTAGTAAAAAAACATCGGAACGCTAATAAAAGGGAGAATTTTCAATGGAAAAAGGTGAAATACTATACCACGCTATGTATTTTACTAAATACGCTATATCATGCTATGTTGCTATGTATTTTACGTTAAGTAGGTAGGGTATCATTACACTAAAAATTATCTGAGCCTTATATTGGCATTTGCTCAATTAGGTAGGGTTATCTTGGTATATATCCCTAATATTATAAACATAAAAAAAATTCTATACCTAGGGTGAACTACGCACGAATTCTGCTCATATGGTCATATTCCATTTAGCTTTCAAAATCACGCGAAAACACAAATCATGATGAGATAATAATAATCAAGAGAATGGAAACATTTACAGGGATTTTATTAAACAAAGAAAATTAAGAATGCTAGGAAACATTAACATGGATTTTATTAGACATGGAAAATTAAAAACGCACGTGCGATGATGATGCGATCATTATTTATAAGAAATCTAATGTTAATACTTAGCGTAGTATAAATGTTAGATTCTCGTATTGATGGTTGACAAATTTATAGTTCAATATATAAAGTCACGAATCATTTATAAATTGTTTTTATAAACTCATAATTTTGATAATAAAATTACTGTAGCAGAAGTTCTAGTTCTTGATTCCCCGGTAACTTGTTGCAAACTATAACTACCATTACTTAGCGACAACGGAGGTTTGAACGGCTTCTTTGAAGGGTAGAAAGGATATGATTCAAGTTTCTCAAACCCTCGTATTGTTAAAAATTAAAATTGATTTTGGGTTCGTCCAAATAAATTCTTAATAGCCCATTATCTAGAAAAAGTCCAAAAAATTCTTAAAATTTGCAACATACTCAGAAAACAATCCAATTACTTAGAAATTGCATCACCTATATTCAATGCTCAGAACCAAAGAAAATGAAAATATTTTAAAAATAATTTGATCAAGCGTCAAATATATGATCAAAACCTATAAACTCTAACGACATCATATTTTTGTATAAAAATGGATTTTTATGATATGTATAAAAATATTAAAGAGCTAGAAGAAGTGTATTTATTGGTCTAGATCGATGCTCCCTATGGATCGATGATCTTTTCAGATATATGTGTATTGCACAATGATTATTTGATGCTGCTTATAAGTTATTTTACTTTATAGTTAAAGATTTGTTTGTTTGATAAATGGTTAAAAAGTGATTTTCAATAAAAAGAAGCCATTTGTAATTAAATCATGCATCATTTGAATGCACAAAAGCAGCACGGAGAAATGGAAGCAAATAGTTTGAATCGGAAGAATGCCAAATCTAATTAAACCTGACCACATGACTCCCTCTAGGAAAGTAATTGCTTAAACTATTATAATTATAAACTTAGAACACACCTTCAAAATATTTAGAATATTTAGAATATTTATAAATATGAGGGAATCAAATATATAATTAATGTACAGTGCACTATTCATTAATTTTTTTTATTAAAAACATAACTGATATGTAAAAATTTCACTTTTCATGTTCGTAGAGGAAACCAAATACCTTTCCATTGGAGGATTCTGACCACTATACGATGCCGCATCTTAGGTTTTTTTTTAGATTACAATCATTTTTAAAAAAATGTTTGAGGTTGTGATATCAATTATTTGGATCCATTGTTATCTTTTATTTCTTTAATTAGTTGCAGTTGAATAGCAATGGGATGGAAATTGACTGTCCCAATAAAAAAAAGTAATATTTTGCCTGAAATTTCGAGGAAAGGTGTTCTTAGGGGCCGTTTGATTCAAACATGGGAAATGGAATAAAATCAAGAAAGAGAAAGGAACAGAAAGGAAAGGAAAGGAATGATAATGAATTTTTCAAACTGTTTGGTTCATGAATGAAATAGAATCAAGTTATCCTCCATTACATTTGTACCTGTTTGGTTCAAGAAGGAGAAATTTTGGTTTCTAATACCATGGTCATATATAAGTTAATCAAGTAAACTAACTTAATAACAGAGAGCTAAATTAATCAACCAAAATAATAAATTAAATTATTTATATAATAAAATAACATATTTATATTAAATTTTATAATAATAACAATAATTATTTATAGCATAAATTATGAAATAATGTTATTTTCTATGAAAATAATAGTACTATTAATTTATTAATATTTGACCCATATACATTTCAAAAATTAAAAATTTATTATATTATTTTTAACGTATGCTATTAATTTTTATCTTAAATTTATTTAAGTTAAAGTATATATTACTACTTAATTTATTACTATTTATATTATAATATAACACTATTTATATAAAAATAATATATTTATTATAAAATAATATAACTATTCTTCAAAGTATAAAGTTAATATGATTTTTTTACTTAGAAAACATGTTCATATGAAAATTATAGTTTTATTTAAACTCAACTCATATGCAACTCAGAAAATAATATCATAATATTTTTATTGAAATAATAATCAGAATATTGTTAATTTTATTTTGAAAATAAATATAAAGTTTAACTCAATTATGATATATAAATTGTAATATTTATATAAAATAATAATTTATTAATAAAATAATATATATTTCTATTAAAATAATATAATTATTATTTATAGTATAAATTATGCGATAATATTATTTATTATTAAATTTTAGTTTATAAGAAAACTATATTTTTTAGTAATATTCAACCCATGTATAACCTATTTTCATTAGTCTTACTAATTTTCTTTGTTTATAATAAATTTAAGTTAAAATATAGCAATGTATTTTATTAATTTATTCTCTTAAAATATACCAATACATATATATGATTAATGTTATGCCCAAATAATTTTTACGGTACTAAAATATTAAATAACGGTAAATATATTATTTATATTTCCAAGAATCTTCACTGTTTAAGAAGTTGAAAGGTTTACGAGTAAAAAAATACGTGTGAGTAAAATAGTTTTGTATTGTTAGAAACGAAAGATGAAATATGGGGAATCCCAATCCCAAGGTTGAGGGTAGAGAATCACCATTCACCATAATCCCAAACCGTAAAAAGAGAAAAGAGAATGATTAAAAATACCAACCAAACATTAACTAACGGATTCATTACACTTTATTTCCTTTCCCCATTCCGATTTCTCCAACCTAACAGCCCATTAATGTTTTTCCGATTAATGCCAGTGGTAGAGTTGTAGGGTTGCCGTATGCTCCGTCAGACTGGCCGGAACCCGGGGATCAATGAACTTGGAAGGTGGGGAAAATGATTGCAGCTTCAGGGTGTTAACAAGGATATGTAACGGTTTTACGATAAAGGCAGTTGCAAGAATGATAGAATGATTACTAGGAAAGCAGTGAAGGAGTTTATTCACTCCAGATTCTTGAATGCCAATGCTGATATTATTAAATAATTGATTAGATAACATGAGATTTAATGCATAAATGAGTGAGATTAAATTAAATGAATGACTAAGATTTGAAGTAAAAAATAGTGTTAAAATAAAGATGTCAAGAAATTGAAACACGTATATTAATATATTAATATATTGGGAAATTTGAATCCCAAACATCGCACAATCAATGCATGGACAACATGATGGATGCACGAATAACTGATATTGACGCACGAGAAATATACTCTAAATATATGCAAATTAATACTCGTGCCGTTGATTAAAATAACTGAGTTGTTTTAGAGGAAGGCAAAACTGAGGATACTACAGTACCTTAAATTGAGGGTCCGAAACATTTTGAAAATATTCTGATCATAATGTTTTGATCCGACCCTCAATTCTTAAAATAAGTGTTGATATAACTCTAAGATTTTTATTTGTGTTCTAACAGTGGGGACCACTGTAGGGGTGAAACTAGCCAAAATTAAACATAAAGTAGAATAGAGATATTTTAGTCATTTTCAATCTGGTCAACGTCAGTTTCCGGCAAGAAGGTTACATTTACACTTTTGAATGACGGTCGTGAGTATAAGAGCACTTTTGAAAAATTAGGAATTAAATTAGTACTTATCAAAGAATTGGGGGTTATCTAAGCATTTCTCCCTTTATTTAGATGTATTTAGAAAACTTTTAAGTCTGTACATGGAAGAATCCCCTCAAGTTGATACTTTCATTACTAAAAAACATAAGCTCAATGATACAAATAATTCCGCGCACAAAAATAGCACGGAAAAGAGGATACAGGTTATTAGAAACTGAAAGATCACCTAAAACAAGTTAAACCAATCCTCTTTAAAGAACCATTTTTTCCGTTATAAACTAAGAACACACCAATATACAACCAGGTTGGTTGGACCGATGAAAATTCACTAATGCACAATTAATAGCACGCTGAATGCACAATGATGACTCGTAAGAAATTTTAAGGAGTTTTAGTTTGGGCAAATCTACTTACAGGCACAAAACTTTTAAGTGTGGGTTGTTTTATTCTTTAATTTACTGTATTATCATTGAAACCTGCATTTAATACTTGATTCTAACTATAAAACCTTATTCTAAATAATTTCTAATTCTTACAATATACCCCATAATCTCAATAAACATTATTAAATATCTCATTTTTTTTCAAACAAAAATATATTGTGTATGTGATTATGTGTGTTTTTTGGGATGGTTTTTTTAAGACCATGCAAAACCTACACTTTAAATTCCAAAGGCCAAATTGCTAAAAGTTCCCCCTTTGATATTACGGGATGTAGGCCTACCGTATCCAGTAGGACATCCTAATTCACTGTTCAAGTTTGATAACATATTTGAATAGATATATAAATAATAATACTATCGCATGTGATACTTTTGAATTCGTTATAACAACCAATTTGTCAAAACTAACTTTTTGTTAGTCGTTATTATACGTAGTTTAACATATTAATGGTTGAACAATTTTTTATTGAGCGTGAAAAATATTATGTGCAATTTGAACTGAGATGGAAGGAGACCATATTTCCAACCCAAAAGTGACCCACAACCCACACAATAAACGTTAGATACAACATGCGGCCCTTCCAGCTCCGTCATGAATAGCCTTCCCATCCTGCAGTGGTCGGGGGAGAGGAGTGGTGGAGCAGCTGGCGGCTGGC